>VDFB02193867.1:610725215-610797576 GCA_007258455.2 Sequoia sempervirens
GGGCTGCAAATCGAGGCTCTGATACCATGTTAGAAACCAAGATCAGATTTGCAAACCAAAAAGACCTTCCATAGAAGAGAAAAAAAATAGAGAGGTTGCAAAAAGATGTGCAACATAATATTATTCGAGAGTTCAATAATTACATGATAATGATTTGCTTTTATAAAAGCAAAGATGCATAACCCTAATCTTATCTTGAGCAACAAGATAGCTCAATAAGATAAGGATAAGAACCTATAACTTAGGAATTAAATATGCCTAATTAAAATTATGCAAATGTGCAATTAAATATTAATTACACTAACAATTGAGAGGGAAGGAGGGGGGAGAGAGAAAGAGGTATAGAGGGATAGGTTAGACAGTGAGAAGTAGAGAGAAAAGGTGGGTGAAAGGAAGAGAGAGAGAGGGAGAGAGAGAGAGAGGGAAAGAAAGAGGTGAGATAGAGAAGTAGAAAGGGAAAGAGAGAGATGGGGAGATAGATAAAATTAGAGAGGGAGGGAGGCAAGGAGAGAGAGGTGAGATAGCGAGAACTATAGAGGGAAGGAGAGAGAGAATGGCGAGATAGAGAATGGATAGGGAAGGAGAGAGAGATTGAAGCACAGAGTGAGAGAAAGAGGAGAGAGAGGGAGGGAGGGATAGCTAGGGATAGAGAGAGTAGAGATATATATATATAGAGATAGAAGGAGAGGGAGGGGAGATAGAGAAATGTAGAGAGGGAAGGAGGGATGGAGGTAGGGAGAAAGATATTAGAGAGGGAAGGAGATAGATATTAGAGAGGGAAGGAGAGAGAGATGGACATGTAGAGATGTAGTTCTTGAGATCAAGGGAGAGTGTCAGATAAAGGGATGGAGATAGTGAGAGAGAGATAGGTCTAGAGAATAAGAGATGAAAATGAGTGAAATAGACAGAGAAAGTTGAAATTTGACCTCCTAATTACTGAAATTTGACCTCCTGATTACTAAAATTTGACATGTTGATTACTAAAATTTGACTAAGTCTGAAAATTTTTAAAATCTTCCAAAAACTAGAATTTTCATTATAACTCTTAGAGATTTGAAACCACTCTCAAACATCCTGAAACTATATACATGAAATATAACTTAAAGTATAAGAAAGTAAATGTCCATATGTAAATGTTTATTTCATGTATATAGTTTCCCTAGAAAAGAAAGTGAAAATGAAAGAGTTTAGAAAAATGCATTCCAAAAGTCATGAATGATATTTGGCAAGCCCCAACTTTGGTGCTAGCCAAATGAAGCAACCCATTTGGTGAGCGCCAAATTTGGCTCTCACCAAATGGGTTGCATTGTGAAATATCAATCCAATGGGTTGGATTTTGCATTGGGAATCCAACCCAAAGGTTTGGACAACCATTTCATGCAAAAGACATGATTTTTTGAAAGGGTAATAAAATTTCACACATTTTTGGTCATGCTTACCATCATGTTAGCACATATTTCAATGCAAGTTTATAAAAAAACCATGATGGCATTAACCTCTCTCTTAGCTATCTAAATATATAATTCTTTTTTCATTTTGATTTAGTTAAGGTTTTGATCCATAACTTCTCTTGTAAATGCCTTCGTTTTTGGTCAAAAACAATATGTGCGAGTTTTAGGATAGATTTTTACTCGTTCATTGAAACATGAAATTTTTTACATTTTTTAAAACTAGACTCCATTCTACACATGATGAAAAAAATTCAATTTTCCATTAGTTTTCAAAAAATTTAGGGGGAAGCATGCTCAAATTTCATCTTTTTAGGATGTGTCCACTTTGAAAATTCATTAAATATTATATATTCATTACAAAACTTATTCGAAAGAACGAGGATAAACTACATGGTGATAGATAATTTCTCACTGTTTGGATTTTTAAAATTCTAAATAAAAGTTAATCAAAAGGGGGGGCCCCTTATACGCTATGCTATTTTTTGATAAAAATAGGACCTGTTTTGAGTTCCCCTTTTTAAGACCCTTAATATTCATTAATTTCAAAAAGAATTAGTAGCTTAGAAACTAGACTCAGAGCACTTCAACTCTTGTTCTTGTAGTGTTTTGAAATTTTGAGCGTAAATTATATGTTCATTTTCTTGTGCAAATCAGGTTTTTATGATTTCAAAAAAAATGTGGCATCTTAAGCCAAAGTTGTGTCACAGATCCATGCACTTACCCTTATAATTAGCCCAATCTAATAATAAAAAGACACTCCTAAGTTTAGCTTAAGTGAACTAAAGTAATAAGGGATTTAATAAGTTTATCTTAATGACATATCAGAAAGAGATGTTGTCAATCCAAAAACTAGTGAAGACTAGTATAGAGCATGCTCCAAAGATGATGAAGATGATGGTGGGCTAACAGAGGTGATGTGGGTGTCAACAAAGAGGATATGAATGTCAGGTCAAAATAATCCTCCAGATCTATAATCTAAGACTCTACAAACAAGGATGATATGTTTGCAAGAGAGGAATTCCAAGTAGCTAAGTTTGGAACATGATGGATGTCTTGTTGCATTGAATCAATAGGGGCCAAAAATGTGGCAATGTCAAACTAATCAGGAACAATAGAAGAAAATGATGTAGTCTTGATCTAAAGAGTGGGAACATGAAGACAAGGACCTCTGAACCATCAGAACATGCAAGACCTATGATATACTCAAGCTCCTCTAAAGTGTCATCATCAAAGGGTATGGAATCTATATCTGCAACAGGGATGAGACAATCTATAGTAGGATCCTCTAGGTATGGAGAGATGTGAGGGTCTCCATAGATCTCCCAAAGCCAAACTTCCAAAGTGTGTGGGGACACTTAATGTCTGATACAACACATAGTGTCAAGATCAGTTCACTAGAACATATAACCCCTACAATATGATCTCTTTGATGATACCCCATGTTGATAAAATCCCTAGTGTGTTTGGTGTAGGTATGAGTCAATATATAGATAAGGAAAAATATCAAACCACTTGAGATGTGTCATGATGCCATTTTTCCAAGATATAATTATCCTTGTCCGAGTTGATAAATGTTGTGTACCTTTTGTAGAAAGTGTTTTTTTGAAGCTCACTAGGGACTCATTCACCCTATGGCAAATGGGTCCTAGCTAGGGCTCTGTAAAAATGGTTTTTGGGTTCTGTGCTCCTGTGTTTGCAGTCCCAGATTCCCAAAGCTTGTAGTCAAAAATTCAAAAATAAATTCAAACCCTTGATTAAACCTTGGAATGAAGATATGCAACTAGCATGAAGTGGCTTCAATGGATGTGGATCTTGATCATGAAGCTTGATTTGAAACAATTCTTGAATGGATCTTGAACTCTACATCACCATATTAGCTCAAACAACATGCGTGATGCAAGAAGAATTTGATATGATAATGGAATCTTGATTGCTGCAATAATATTCAATAAATCTACTCTTGAATGCCTTGAAAATTCTCTTGAAATGCTCCAATAACACTCTTGTGAAAAAAATCTTGAGATAAGTTGAATTTTCTTAGTTGAAACATAGTGAAATGACCTCTTATTTATACATATGTTAACATTAATTCCTAAAATTCAAATAACACAAGTTGACATATGCATACACATTTTAAATCATTGAAAGACCACCAAAAACATATTTGAAATTTAGGTCCTAGGCCTAAGTGAGGACCCATTCACCCTTGGGTGAATGGGTCCTAGGTCAAAGTATCTAGGACACACATACTCCAATGTTGAGTGTTATGATATGGCATTAATGAATGTCGGGTTTTACCCTTCAAAAATTGCATTTAATTAGGCTTGGATTTGAATTAAAGGGGCCAATTAAGGACAATTAACCTCAATTAGTTAATGAAGCCCTAGATTAGTGTGAAAGTGTAAAGGTACACCTTACAATCCCATAAACAAGGCACAATTAAGTCTATTTAATTAATTTAAGGCCCTAAAATTAATGTAAATATGTAAAATACATATTACAACATTGAATTAAGGCATAATTAAGTCCTTTTATTTAATATTATTTCCCAAATTAAGTGTGAAAAAGGGATACTTTTTCCTGCACTACAGATACATAGGACGTCCATGTGATGCATTGGCATCCTTGACAGAGACTTCTAGATTTTGACCCTAGATTCCTTGTTGCTCATACTTTCCATTTTTATAGTTATTAAATTTTATTTATTTATTTATTTATAGTTATTTTCACTAGTTTATTTCCCTTCAAGAATTTTAGCTAGTTAATTTTATTTGAATGTAATTAGTGAAATTTGATCTAAAAGGAACTTAAATTTCTTTTAGTCAAAGTTAAATTCCTACATTACAAATACATCAATGAGTGTTTTTCTAGAGGACACATATGAATAGATGTATATGCAATGGTAGTTGGTTCAATAAAAAATGGTAGTTAGTTTGAAAATACACCAACACCTTCCATACAATATCATAAAATATTGAAATCTAAGAGATATAGAAGCATTGATTATTGAAGTGTCATAGTTCAATTATTGACATATTCAAACAAAGATTGTCTTTTTGAATATTAAGACATTGGGGTTTAATTTTTGATATGTAGTGAAGATTGAAGAAAAAATCAAATAAAAAGGGATTAAGGAACATTTTGGAAAAACTAGGCGAAAGGGATAAGGTAGTAGTGACTTTATGCGAAACAACCACCCAATAAATTTATATAGTAAGAATCATCACCAAATAAAGGTACCAAAAATACACAAAGAGATTAGTACTTGGTATGAATCCCATAAGAGTCCCTAGCATAAAACCAAGGATTGTTGAGCCACCATGGATCTAATGATAATCACACATGAAGTGGAGGTTGCTTCTAATTTGTTTCCTATAAATCCTTTAGAGTAGACAAATAGTGATCTTAGATAATTGAAGTAGATATGCAATAGTTTCTATTGCCAAAATGTAACCTTGTGAGGATGAAAAATACTTATAACACTCATATATGTGGATGAATGAGAAGGGACTATAATTCATTAATATTGGTAAATTTTTTTAAAAATAATTTATTATCTATCAAAAATATTAAGAGTTTAAATCTGCAAACAACAGCTCACATAAATTCTTACTCCATGGGATGGGTGAGCTAGGGTATATATATTTTAGTAAGTAGACAATGTTAATTGTGTTATTTAATCAAACCTCTTAGAGATGAAATAATATTTGATGTATCACCTCTAAATATGTATGATTTACTATCGAGGAAAACTTACATGTACAATTACCATTTTGAGGGATTTGTGATTCTAAACCTTGCAATGTCATTTCCAATCTATGTGAAGACAAGTATCAAATAGTAGTGTTAAGTCCCACAAAGTCTATATCTATGACTAGTACAAAATAATGTCAATGTGTGATTTCTTAGACTTTAAATTTTTTACTTAAAATAATTTTACATTTAAGTTGGTAAGGTTAATTGCAACAACAAATCATGCTGAAACAACCATTATGACTACCCAACAAAATTAGATAGATCTAATATTATTAGGGTATTAGGATGTATATTCACTTCACCAATAGGGGTACCCTAGCATTGTCAATTAAAGCACTTGATTGACCCCATTCCAGGGATACCATTATTAAAATGGATATTATAAAGGAGATAAACCTTGGATCATGATGAAATCAAGCAATAAATTTAGGAATTGATTCAAAAAGGGAACATTTGACTAATTTTCTTATCTTGTGGAAGCCCAATTATTCTTACCAAGAAGAAAAATGAAATATTATCTTTAGATTAAGTATTAACATTTAAAAAATATCATTGTGAAGAATAGGTATCTACTTTCTTGTAGTGATTACCTCTCAAATTAGCTTAGGGCAACAATTTTTTCATCAAAATTCATTTGAAGTCCAAGTACCACTAAATCCTAATTGAATCATTCAATGTATGAAAGAATACCATCAAATCCAAATACGACTTGTCTTAATTGTTAGTCATGCCCTTTGGCTTGACTAATGAACCTACCACTATCATGTGAATGATGAATAATACACTTAGAACTTTAAATGATTTCACTATTGTTTATTTAGATTACATGCTCATATTCAAAAAAAAAAAGAGAGGACCTTCTATAACATGCTTAATAGGAATTTTCAATTGTATTTCAACAAAAGATCTATGCTAATATAGAAAATTGTTTCTTTGCTATGGAGAGGATTCAATACTTGGGATATATATTATCGATAGGGATGGAATTTATATTGACCTTAAAAAGATAGAGGTCATTAAATATTGGTCACCTCTTAGAAATCCAATAGAACTTTGTGGCTTTTTGGGATTGGCTAATTTTTATTAGAGGTTTATGCTTAAATTTTAACACTTTACATGAGCGATGAATCAAGAATTCAAGGGAGGAGTTACAAGAGAAATTTATTTGGATACATACACAATAATGAACATTCACATATAACTAAATAAAATATTCTATTTTACATTTCTATTATCTCTTCCTATATTGCAATAGTCTAATAAAACTGAGACATATGCCTCCAATATGTGCTCAGGGTGGTTCTCACTCAACATGAGCATATAATTGCACACCATAGTGAGACCTTCCCTAATATGGTGCATGGATATCCTACATATGATAAGGAGTTGTATGCCATTTTTTAAGTTTATAAATGATGGAAGTCATATATCTTAGGGAAAGGTATAGTCATTGTGCTAGATAGACCACAAGCTTCTCTAGTTCATGCAAACACAAGGAAATTTATAGAATTATCAAAATCAAAGATGATCCACCTACCTCCAATAATTTAACCTCAATAGTCATCACAAGAAGGGGATCTATTAAAAAGTTATAGATTGTTTGATTCAACCTCTAATAATAGCCTTGAAAATAATGTTAGATTCAAGTACAAACATAAAAAAAATCAACCTCAATTATATTCAACACTAATTTTGATTTTATTGGCATCTGCTCAAGAACCACAAAATATAGTCATGCCTTTGATTGCTTCTTGCAAGTGGAATCCTTTATCACATGGGGCACATCTGTGTTCCTATTGAGGAATGATAGAGGATGATTTGGGAAGCACAATACTACCACATTACATGAAATTTTGGGATTGAGAAGATAAATTTTCTACTATAGAAGTAATTTTATTGGTCAAAAATTTGTGAGAAGTTACCTATACATTTAATCTTTTGCACAAATTGTGCCTTAGTAAAACCCACAAATTGATTTGAACAAACAAGAACTATACACACTTCTTCCAATTCCTAATAAGTTGGGATCTATATCTCCTTGGATTTCATGTTAGGCCTGCCCACAACCAAACATGTTCATGACTATGTATGCATGGTGGTTGAGTGGTTTTCAATGATGAAAATCATGGTGGTTGACAAGAAGATAATTTTACAAAAGATATTACCAATTTTTTCTTTCAGAAAGTTTGAGTACATTATAATTTACCCCAAAGTATCATTTTGACAAGGATATTAGGTTCCTTAGTAAATTATAGCTAGCACCATGGGCTATGATGCACACCAAATTGACGAAGTCCACACTATATTTTACCTATAGATTGATGGATAGATTAAGGTGATAAATCAGATGACCATTCACATTTTGTGAAAATATCATTAAAATCATCCTCTCACATGGGACGAATGTCTACTTTGTATCCAACATTAGTATAACTATGCACTACCTAGCTTCACATGAAATAAGCTATTTGAAGTTTCCCTTGGGTACCAACTATTGACACCAATTGGTGTAGCTTTACCTATCATGTTTAAGTAGTCATAATTGAATGCCTAAAAAGAGGTGGATAAGGCATCATATGTATTTTGTTGAATGAGTCATAATTTAAAAGTGAAATTTCAAACTAGTGTCACACTTTTATAAAGGAAATGACCAAACATTGATCCAATTTTTTAACTTGAATCACTTGAAAGCGACACATGTTTTAAATTTTGAAATGATATCAACTAATGAAATCTAAAAATTTTAGTGTATTTATGTTTTTTATTTATTTTTTTATAAAAATTCTAAACTTATTTTATTCAAGGGGTAAACACTTTTGACTGGAGCTATGAACCGGAATACAACCATTCAACAATACCACCCCAATGGGGTTTGAACCTTGGTGGCAAGAACAACAATGCCACCTTTAAACCATCACACCATGCCAAAACCAACATAAAAATTCCAAACTTATAAATTGAATGTAATTTTTTAAAAAAATTTGATGATGTAATTTAGTTGTTAATAAAATGTTGAAAAGAGTGGTTAAGTGGAACACCACTCTTTTTATATATATTTTTATTATTTTCTCTCTTTTTTTTTTGTATTTATAATTTAAAACTTTAGTACATGGATTAATTTTTCCTATTTTGATTTAAATATATATTTTTAGATAAAGCTATACATACACACACATATATACACATATATATACATATATACATATATACACACACATATATATATACATTTATACACATAATATATACATACAGAAAGAGCACATACATATATATATATATATATTGTATATACATGAGAAAGAGCATATATAAGAGAGTATGTATATACATATATATATATACATACACATATATATACATACATATTGTTATTATATACACACTGCATATACACATATATACACTTATATATACATATATACACACGTATGCCATATATACACATATATATACATATATGTATACATGCATATATTATATATAACATATATACACACACATATATATATACACATATAGCATTATCAATAATATATATATATACACATATATATAAATGATATATGTATATATACAGGTGTAATGTGATATATATATGTATAGATAATATATACATGTATATATATATACATATATGTGTATATATATGTAAGACATGTATATGTACATACATGTGTATATATATATTTCATTAATATATTACCCATTCATATATATGTGTGTATATATGTATACATGTATTATTATATATATATTAGATACATACATATATTAGTATATGTATTACATGTATATATGTATATACAGTATATGTGTATATATATATACACAATAATATATATACATATATACATATACCTATATATATATGTATATGTATATATATGTATGTATATATATACATATACCTATATATATATATGCATGTATATATATAGATATACACATATATATAGATATATACATATAAATAAATAAATAAATATATATATATATACATATACATATATATATATTTATATGTATATATATATACATATACATAAATACATACATATATATATATATATATATATATGTATGTATGTATGTATATATGTATATATGTATATATATACATGCATTTATATATATTGGACACTTTCAATTAGAAAAGTTGTGGTTTAGAATGAATCTAGCAGAACAAATATTTGATCAAAAATAAATTTGAGTTGAATATGCTAAAATTCATTTGTATTGATAAGTTGGCTTGAAATGTGACACATCTTTGAACTTTCACCTCTACTATGTCTAACAGTTCAAGTTCATGATAAACAACAACATGCCAACTAAAAGTACAATGAAAGGTATGATTCAACATCATGCACCTCATTAGTTTTAGGTTGCTGACAAAATTTGGATTTATCTCTAGAAAGAAAAGATTCAAGAGCCACATAGAAATCTTTGTCCTCTTTAATATAGATCCTATACCATCCTTAAGTAGGTAGGTGATAATTCCATTGGGCTTACTCTACTCTTTTTCTCAGATTACATCCAATTTTTAATGTAGAGTTATTGCATCTATTAAAATTATTATTAGACACCTCAAAAGTTGTTGAATAGCTTAATAGTGTAGACTTGAATCTAGAAACTACCATGTCACTAAACATAGGTCAATTCATTAATATTTTTATCAACACTAAAAATAGAAAAATCCCTTCTATTGTGTGGTACAAGAAGGATTGTTTCCTTATTAGGGCACAAGTTCACCAAGGACCAAATTGAAAAAATATTTCCTCATTGTTATAGAGTCTTTGGATGGTATTTGCATGGTTGAGTCTAGGAATTATTGAAAACTATATTTTTTTATATTTTCTACATCTCCTAATTTGTATTTTCAAAGACCTTTGTAGTGAAATTAGCCCTTGAGACTTTCTTTGGTTACTTAAGAGTAGAGTTATTGGATTTCCTCTAGGAAAATTGAACTACATCTCTTGGGAACCCTTTTAATGTATCTAACTAGTTTTCTTGTAATTTTGTAGTCAATTTGTCCTCACTTAGCTATTTGTTTCAATTTCCAAGGAGGACACAACTATGGTGATTGCTTGGATTTCGATGAGAAGCATAATTTACTATTTCAATAAATTTTCTAGTTTGATTTACAGAATGTGTAATTGGTTGAATTTAAATAAATGAAGTAAATTTAAAGGCATACATCTCTTTCACAAAGTTTACCATATCTTGTATAAGCCCCCTCTCAATTTTGAAAGTAAATATTTTCAACTTTAATATTGTTGTGCATTTTTACTTGTTTGACAATTATTGGTTGTAATACATTTAGTCCCTCACTAGTATATCATCCTTTGAATCCCCTTAATTAGATCAAACCAATTCAATAGTTAAAGACATTTTTTCCCATTTTAAAATAAGTTGATTATTTATTAATTTAAAGTATAAATGAAGTAACACATAAATTAATAAATATATTTGTTATTAAAAAAAATTAAATTTTAAGGTTCAAAATATACCTTTTCCACTTGAAAAAAAAAAACTACACTTTTATTTTCATTTGATTAGCCGGTAGGCTACATATATGGTAAACAAGTTTCAACTGTACTTTAATGCTAAAGCCTCCAAAATATTAGGTAAAAGCCTCCAAAATCTCACTTATCACATAAAGGCTAGATAAATATTGATTTGGCATCTAGATGGGAACATTCTATTTCCATTTGCAGTGTTTTTTGTCAATTTGATGGCAGCTTTCTTTTTTCATTCACATTAGTTACTTTATGTTTTAAATCTTATGAAAATATTTCTTAATCACATAAAACTTAATTTCTTTACAGAAAAAATCTAGATTTGTCTAAATCTATTTCATTATATTATTTAGCTTTTTTATTAATTGTTTAATCCAACCGCATACAACTAGAATTTGCATGCACAAACATGTACTCTCTAACATATTAACATACATATAATTTTTTATGGGTGTAATCCTTGAACCTCCTTTAGGTGCAAGTGCTAGTTAAAATAATATTTTTATTGTAAGTTATTAGTCCCTCCATAGTAGGAATTTTATAGCAATAGATACTTGAATTAGAATTAAAGTCAACAAGCTAATTATGTGATTGCATTTTTCTTTCTTAAAGTTTTGACCATAATTTTTAATATTAATGTATTGAAAAAATATTAGTTATTCTCTCTTATTTTATTGGCCTAGATGTTGAATAAAAAGATAATTTTATTTCTTCTTTTAGATTTATTTTTCATTAAATTTTAATTCATTATTTAAAAGATCAATCACATCACTTTATTTTTTGTTGGCCACAAAATTTAAATATAATTGTTATGATTTTCTATTACACCCATTCTAAATGACAAATATTGATTTTATATTGCTATATGGAAATATATTACATAAACAATAATTCAAGAAATAAATTTCAGCTCTATTAATAATTCATGCTTGGTTAAAACAAGTTGATGATTATTTAAAACATAGACAATAAATATATTTCATTTCAAGTTTTGTAATTTTCCCATGGCATAAGGAGTGTCGTCAATGTTGGTCTCTAGTGCAATATGGTTCTATTGTTCCTTGATCTTGCTTCTACATTTGAAGAAGATGTTGAGACCAATGTTGAAGAACAAGGCTCTCAAACTCTTGATGTTTCGCGGTACAACCTTGTCCTTGCTCTCTAGCTTTGGTGTACAACCAACTCCAACTCATGTATAAAGTTTGATTCCTCTGCATCCCACTCGTGAGTGTTTCTAGCATGTATCCTTACTAGTTCCACATGCTCCAACACCTCCCTTAACACAAATAATAGCTCAAGCAGTGCTACCTCTAGTGCCTTCACCATGCTTCACATGATTTTTTGCAAATATCATAAGATAGATCCAATCTTCACGATGTTCCATAGACATCTTAAGTATCACACCATTTAATGGTCAAATAATCAACATGTATTTTACACCTCATCCCTATAAAAATACTAAATAATTATTCTATTTTTATTGAACAAAATTTACCTTTGATCTTTGAAGTGGGTTATGTTTAAGAATACCCTTCAATAGGTAACTTGTGATTCTATCCTAATATATAAATGTTAGGAGCCTTCTCAATAAGAGATTTTTGTTAAAAAAATACTTGATTTATCCATTTAAATTATATTATGACTTTTTAAAATAATTTGAATATTTAACACTTCTAAACATTGAATAGATAATTGGTGGAATGATGTGTTGTCTGCCATGTTAACCATAGGTCACGGGTTCAAACCGAATTACCCTGCTATTCGAAACTAAAGAACAAAATGTGATTTAAGCAAAAGCACTCAAAAGACTTGTGTTGCAGAAAGAAAAAGGCAAGAGATTCGATGTAACCATTTTCAACTCTTTCTATCCGATCTTGAAATCTTTCATGTACACTGCAAATTCCATTTTAAAATCGAACTGAGGGATACATCTCCCTTGAAACCTTAAACAAACAAATGATGGTGGATAAAGATCACACTATATTAGCTTTTATTTTATAAAAGGAGGTCACGCTATATTAGCTTCTTTTTTCTCTTTTCCGCCTTACACACCATATCAACATTTACAGTAAAACACATACAATTTGTGATACATATTATGGAAACCTCTGATAACTCATCTGTCTGGAGAGTAGCCGAATGTGAAAGTCTGTTTGTCAACCACCACATCCTCCACCACAGCCGCCGCCACCGCATCCTCCGCCCCCGCAGCCGCCTCCACCGCCGCAGCCGCCGCTGCCGCCGCCACAACCCCCACAATTTGTATTATCTCCTATTTCAGAAGCAGCTAATGTTATGGCCGTAGCAGCAACAACTCCGCCTGCAACACCAGCTGCTCCTGCAAACCAAACATCCCTATTCCCATCGCCACTCTTCTTCTGCTCTCCTCCATTCACATATCCTAAATTTCCCTCGCTCCTCCTCTTTTTCTTCTTTTCAGTTTTCTTCTTCTTTTCAGACGCACAGAAAAGAACAACCATGGAGGACATTATGAGCCATATAAATAGCATAACAAGAAGCATGAAACCAGGTGGAACAGCATGTGGGTTTCCAAGAAGACCCCTCGGCATCTTCACAGAAGTGTTTGGAACCAAAGTATTCTGTGAATTGAATTCAATTGAAACTGTTGTAATATAACCTCTGAAGGATTTCCTCTTCAATGAAAGCCTCTGAAAAAACTTGGCTGTTTCATGGAAAATACAATGGGCCTTCCTCGATATCGTTTTTATTGACTCGAATGACGTGCTCAAGAAGAAATTCACAAAAATGCATAGAACTTTTTCTAAGACTTTGCAATGCATGCAGCTAGAAAATACGCTATTTTGTGGTATGAAAGCTACTACCGAGGAGAATACCCTGAATCAACATTAATGGGGCATGATTCTAGCTATATGTAGAAATTTAAGCCAAAAATGAAGCTTCACAATAATAAGGAAAGACAGGTACACCAATGCATGTCAATCATAATGTATATGACTTTGATTGTATTTAGTAAAATGTTATCTTCGTGGTACAGAAATCTGGGGGATTGATTCCACCCGATAATATAAACCAGAGTCAAGTATCCCTTGTTACTATGAGAGGAAAATGGGTTAAAAAAAATGTCTGCCAAAAAGGAGAAGAAATCAACACTATAATAGAAAGAGGGTGGAAAAAAATTGCAATGCAAAAAATAAAAAAGTAAGATTTTCTGCGAGTCTGGAGGCAAGAGAAGAAATATGAGCTGGGAAACACATAGATAACGCAGAAATGACAAAATTGCATAGAAATTTCAGCAGAAGGCAATGCCAATGTCAAACTGTTTATACATCAAGTAATTACTGGGAGAAGCAATATACATCTGCATAAATAAACATTTTGAAGAATATAAAGACACAGAGAATGGGAATGCCCATTTATTTTAACCTTGAGAATCCACCTTAGTTCAATGGTTGAAGTGCAAGATATACCATTCAACATTGGCAGCCAAAAAATAGAAAGTAAAAATGAGCTAAAACAAAGATATAATAGAGAATGCCATAAATAAAGATATAATAGATTGTTAGAATTGGCTATGGCTGTCAAAATCTTGAGACCAAATGGAAAGCACAAAGAGAGAGAATGGAATGTGACAAGAATAAACTGTATTCTTATCAATATGATGAATGATATGATGTGATGTACAAGGTAGTAGAAACCCCTTGGTTATATAGCCGAGGTGAGATACAAGATGTCATAGGATTATGACAAGTGTCTTAATCATATGACATAAGACAACTAATCACACTTACGTAGGTTCACATGTGTTACAAATCAAAAGATAAGATAACAACCAATGACAACTAACATCTTCTAGAAAGATTCCTTCCTAAGACCTAAGTAAACTTAACATGTGTAAATAAGTCCTTTAGTAATGAATGAACTAGGTACAAGACTTTATTTACACCAACATACATAAATATTTGGTAGTTCTTTAAACCAAGACAAAGGGCCTAATAATCACCACATTTGACAAAAGGGAAACAATGGTAGTTCTTTAAACCAAGACAAAGGGCCAAATAATCACCACATTTGACAAAAGGGAAACAAAGGTATTTGGTGCCAAACCGATTGACTACATTCAAATATAATTATTAGGTCTCGGATGTAAATCATTATGGGTGCAAAATTGAACATGAAAATTTGGGAATTATCAATGTGAATACTTGTTTTGAGGAGTGCTATCTTTGTCAAAGCTAAGGGAGAAGAATCAAAATAGGGTCAAAATACCAAATCAATCTAATGGTAAAACTTGAAATTGGTGCTAGTACCCTATAATGCACAAAATATATGCTTCACTATAAGTACTTAGATTGCCAATCAAAGTGCTTAATTATGAGGGCCTACAAAAACCTTCAAAATTTAAAAAATTTCAACTAAAATTTCAAAATTGCAAATATTTTGAAAACCCAGGAACTGAAACTGTTAGGAAACCCTACTTCAAATTCCAAACCATACAATAGGTTAGCAAATATTTTAAAAAACCAGTTCATGTTTGAAACTTCAGTTGCAAGCCAATAAAATTTTTGCTATTGAAACCCACTTCAGATTCGAAGAGGACCAAAATTTAGTGGAAAACAACCTGTACATACAATATATTTTTAAAAATTATTTTTAATAATTATTAAATAATATTAAATAATTAATATTGATTTAACTATATCTAATATTATATAATATATTTAATAATTATTTAAATCATAATATGTTATCATTGACATTAATATATTATATATTAAATATAGTTTTGATAATATTAATTATTAATACATTTTTTTAATGATGTATAATATATTTAATATTTTAGTAACAATTTTCCTATATGAAATGGATGATCTAATTATTGAAATCAATCATGGAAAATTGAAGAGAAGGATGAGATGCAAAAGGATGTCATTAATCTTAACCGTTTGTATATTTCTTGTCATTCTCTATATTTATTTTTAAAGTGATTTAACCATTTAAAAGTAGGTTTTGTTTTTTAAAACAAGAAAAAAAAAAGTTGATAAAATTAAATGAAAAATAGAATTATATTTTATTAATATTTCAATTCTAATAACTTTCTCTACTTTTATTTTTAAAATAACTTAACAATTTAAAAGAGTTTAAATTTTTTATTTTTTTATTAAAATTGAAATGACAAATAGAATTATATTTGATTAAATTTCAATTCTCACAACTTTCACAAAGAAAAGAAGAGATAAATATCAAGTAAAAACCTCTAAAATCTCACTTATCACATAAAAGTCAGATAAATATTGATTTGACAACTATTTGCAATATTTTTTGTCAATTTGATGACAACTTTCTTTTTTCATTTGCATTACTTTATGTTTTAAATCTGTATGCAAATATTTCCTTTAGTTAAAAATCTAGATTTGTCTAAACTTATTTTATTATATTTTTAGCATTTATTATTACCACATACAACTAGAATTTGAATGCACAAACACTACTCTCTAACATATTAACATACATATAATTTTCTATGGACTTAATCCTTGAACCTTTAGGTCCAAGTGCTAGTTAAAATAAGATTTTTTTATTGTAAGTTATTAGTCCCTCCATAGTATGAATTTTATAGATACTTGATAAGTAGAATTAAAGTCAACAAGATAAAATTATGGGATTGCATTTTTCTTTCTTAAAGTTTTGACCATAATTTTTAATATTAATGTATTGAAAAATTGAAATATTAGTTATTTCTCTCTTATTTAATTGACCTATGTTGAATAAAAGATAATTTTATTTCTTCTCTTAGATTTATTTTTCATTAAATTTTCATTAGTGATTTAAAAAGACCAATCATATCACTTTATTTTTTGTTGGCCAAAAAATTTAAATATAATTGTTATGATTTTCTATTACATCTATTGTAAATGACAAATATTGATTTTATATTGCTATATGCAAATATATTATATAAACAATAATTCAAGACATAAATTTCAGCTCTATTAATATTTCATGTTTGGTTAAAACAAGTTGATGATTATTTAAAACATAGACAATAAATATATTTCATTTCAAGTTTTGTAATATGCCCATGGTATAAGGAGTGACATCAATGTTGGTCTCTAGTGCAATATGGTCCTATTGTTCCTTGATCTTGCTTCTACATTTGGAGAGGATGTTGAGACCAAAGCTAAAGAACAAGGCTCTCAAACTCTTGATGTTTGGTGGTACAACCTTGTCCTTGTTCTCTAGCTTTGGTATAACCAACTCTAACTCATGTATAAGGTTTGACTCCTCCTCATCCCACTTGTCCTTGCTCTCTAGCTTTGGCATAACCAGCTCTAACTCATGTATAAGGTTTGACTCCTCCTCATCCCACTTGTGAGTGTTTCTGGCATGTATCATTACTCGCTTCACATGCTCCAACACCTCCCTTAACACAAGTAGTAGCTCAAGTGGTAGTACCTCCAATTTCTTGACAATGCTTCACATGAGCTCTTACAATTGTCACAACACAAAGCCAATCTCCGTGATGTTCCATAGACATCTTAAATATCACACCCTTCAATGATCAAATAAACAACACGTATCTTACATCTCATCCCTACCAAAACTACTAAATAATTATCCTATTTTTATTGGGAAAAAATTATCTTTGACCTTTGAAGTGGGTGACATTTACGATAGATGACTCGTGATTCTATCCTATAATATATCCTCAATCTTGTACATCACTATCAAACCACTTTCAAAAGAAGTTTTTATGAAAGAACACTTGATTTAACAATCAAAACTATTTTTTCTATTTTTAAAAATAATTTGACTATTAAACATTGAATAGGTAACTGACGGAATGGTTGCCGGCCATGTTAACCATAGATCACGGACTGAAACCAGATTATTTGGTAGTCGAAATAAATGAACATGGTGTGATTTAAGAAAAAGCATTCAAAAGGCTTATTAAAGTCAAGTCTTGAAGAAAAAGGCAAAGAGATACGATGTATCCATTTTCAACTCTTTATCCAATATTGAAAATTCTTTCATTTTCACTGCAACTTCCATTTAAAAAAATATAACTGAGGAGGGATACATCTCCCTTAAAACCTTAAACAAACAAATTATGGTGAAGTCAGAACAGTTAAAAATGACCAAAGAACCCAATCTTTTATTTTATAAAGGTTACACTATATTAGTTTCCTTTTTCTCTTTCAGAAGTGGTGGTCCTTACACACCCACCGTCTGTACATTTACAGTAAACACATACAATCTGTAATTCTGGAAATCTCTAACACAATTTGTAATATAATTTTTACATAAGATTTTGAGAAGTGCGAAATTAGAATGCTCAATTACTAGGTCCTTTCTACTATCTATTTGGAACGTAACAAAATATGAAAGTCTTTTGTCAACTACCAGATCCTCCACCATCGCCGCCGCCACCACATCCTCCACCCCCACACACCCCCCAGCACCACCACCACCACCACAGCCGCCACCTCCACAACCCCCACAATTTGTATTATCTCCTATTTCAGAAGCAGCTAATGTTATGGCCGTAGCAGCAACAACCCCGCCTGCAACACCAGCCGCTCCTGCAAACCAAACATCTCCATTCCCATCTCCATTCCCATCACCACTCTTGTTCTGCTCTCCTCCATTCACATATCCTAAATTTGCCACGCTCCTCCTCTTCTTTTTCTTTTTCTTTTCAGACGCACAGAAAAGAACAACCATGGAAGACATGATGAGCCCTATAAATAGCATAATTAGAAGCCTCAAACCAGGCTGAACAGCATGTGGGTTTTCAAGAAGACCCCTCGGCATCATCACAGAAGTATTTGGAACCAAAGTATTCTGTGAATTGAATTCAATTGAAACTGTTATAATATAACCTCTGAAGGATTTCCTCTTCAATGAAAGCCTCTGAAAAAACTTGGCTGTTTCATGGAAAATACGATGGGCTTTCCTAGATGTCCTTTTTATTGACTTGAATGACGTGGACAAGTTAAGATAACACTAGTCATGAATGATAAATAATACATTTATTATAAATAATATATAATATTAATTATGGATATATTTATATAATGATATATAATATTAATTGTTAATATATTTATATAATGAGGAATAATATATTTAATATTTTCAATAATCAACAATTATTATAATATAATACTAAATATATTATATATTTAAAATTACCATTACTATACAATATATTGTTTAAATTATATTTAGATTATTATTTAATGATTATTAGATAATATTAAATAATAATTAATATTGATTTAACTATATCTATTATTATATTATATATTTAATAATTATTTAAATAATAATATATTATCATTAACATTAATATATTATATATTAAATATAGTTTAAATAATATTAATTATTAATAATTTTTTTTATACAATAGAGGTGTCCCCGCATCTTGGGCCGAGTTGGGGTGAGACTAGTCCCCTTGCCGGTGAGATGCAAGTTGGTATTTTTCTTTACATTTTTTATTTTTATTTTTGAAATGATTTAATAATTTAAAAGTGGGAACCTTTAAAAAAAGGCAAAGAAAAGAACATAAAATTGAAATAATAATTTATTTTATTTTATTAATATTTCAATTTTAATAACTTATTTCTATTTTTATTTTTAAAATGATTTAAAATTTTAAAAGTAGACTTTTAAAAAATAGAATTGTATTTTATTAATATTTTAATTCTCATAAATATAATATTAGTTTTACTTTTTAATTTAATTATTTATTAATTTAATAAGTTTATTATTCATTATTAATTTTTTAAAATTATTATTTTATTAATATTTGCATTGTGATATATTTTGACTTTGCATTTAATTTAATTTATTTTAATTTTCAATTTAGACTTAAGTTTTAAATTTATTTTCATTATTTATATCTTATGAAATTACTAAAAAAAAAAATTATTATAATTAATTTATTTTAATTATTTATATCTTATGAAATTACAAAAAAAAAAAATTTAAAATAAATTGTCATATTAAATAGAATAATTATATTTTCAATTTTTATTTTGATTTATATAATAAAATAAATTTAAAACTTAAAATCTAAATTAAAAGTCATAAAGAAACTAACTTTTGATTAGATGTTTTGTGTCAACAATCCAAGGATAACATGTGTCCTTAGGAAGTTATGCTCGGTGTATCATGCCATTTGATTAAGGATATGATAATTCACCTTTAAATTATCTTTAGTGTACCTATTGCACATGTAAGGAGGAAAATAGATGGAGAGAAAGGAGAGAAGAAGAGAGAAGAGAGAGGGAGATAGAGATAAGATATAGAGAGGAAAATGGAGCAAAAAGAGAATATATATATATATATATATAGAGAGAGAGAGAGTACATATATACATACATATATATATACATACATACATACATATATATATATATAGAGAGAGAGAGAGAGAGGATATATATATCTTTAAGACATCTCTATTTTTCTCATTATCTTTCAATATCTCTCTTCCCCTCTCTCCCCCTCTCTATATTTGTTTTCCCTTCTATCTTTATCTATTTTCCCATCTTTCTCTTTCTCTTTCCCTCTCCCTATATCTATCTCAGGCTTACTCTCCTTTTACTATCCCTACTTGTCTCCCCACACTCTCTCCTTTGTTCTCTCTCATCCTCTCTCCCTCTTTATCTCCCTCTACCTCTCTCTATATATCATTTCATATCTCTATTTTTCTATCCCTCCATCTCTCTTTCTATCTCTTTGTATCTCCCTCTTTGTATCTCTATTTCTTCCTCTCCCTCTTCTTCTCTCTTTTCATCTCTCCCTCTCTATATATTAATCCCTATCTCCATCTCCATCTCTATCTTCCTCTCTATCTCCCTCCCCTGTCTCTATCTCCTTATCTCTTCCTGCATCTCTCTCCCTTCCCTTATCTTTCCTAATATATGTATATCTCAGATCTCTCCCTCTTTCTATCTCTATCTCTCCCTATCGCTCCCTCTTTATATATCTCTATACTTCCCTATCCTTTCTCTATTTCTCTCCCTCTCTCCCTTCCTCTCTATCTATTTTTATATATATCTCGTTCCCTCTCTATCTCTATCTCTATCTCCATATCTCTCACTCACACACTCTCTCTCCATGTTTCCCCCTCCCTATCTCTCTCTCTATATCTCTTTCACACACTCCATGTTTCTCCCTCCCTATATCTATCTCAATACCCCCTCTCCATCTCTCTCTCTATCACTTGTCTCTCCCTCTCTTCCTATATAACTCCCTTTTTTTATATCGAGCTATGTACATCTCTCCTCTCTCTATTTCTCTCCCCATTTCTCCCTCCCTCCCTATCCCCTATCTATATCTTTATCTCTACATATCTCCCTTTCTCTTCCCATATATCTATATCTCTCCCTTTCTCTTCCAATATACACACACACACACACACATATCATTATATATATATATATATATATATATATATATATATATATATATATATATATATATATATATATATATATATATATATATATCTATCTCTCCTCTCTATCTCCCTTGTTTCTCCCTCCCTCTCGTTGCTTCTATTTTTCTACCTCTACTTCTCTCAATTTTTTGTCTCTTTATCTCTCTCCCTCTCCCCCCTCTCTATATCCTTATATCTCCATCTCTCTATCTCTCTATCTCACCATCTATATGTCTCTTTATCTCTATCTACCTTTGCCTCTCCCTCCCTCTCTCACTCTATTTTTATCTCTACCTCTATCTTCCTTTCTCCTCATTTATCTCATGTATCCCTCTATCCATCTATCTCTCTCCCTCTCTCCCCCCCTTTCCCTCTTCCTATACCTCTATATCTATATCTCTTTGCTAAAATATATTATATATTTAAAATTATCATTGATATAATATATTATTTAAACTATATTTAAATTATTATTTAAACTATATTTAAATTATTATTTAATATTTATTAAATAATAAATAATATTTATTTAATAATTATTAAATAATAAATAATATTTATTTAATTATATTTAATATTATATAATACATTTAATAATTATTTAAATAATAATTATTAATATATTTATATAATTTAATGTATAATATATTTAATATTTTAATAATGATTAATAATTTTTCACCGTTTTCTATATTGATACTTGCTATTCTATTTATGGAACTTTTTATTTTTGTGTTGTGAAAGTATTTTGTGTTCCTAGACCACCTTCTTTTAACTAGTTCTCCCTATAATTTTTCCACCAAAAAAATTCCTCCTTGTGAAGGACTTTCACATATTTTTCTTTCAATTCTTTCTCCTTGATGTATGTATTTTCAAACATGCCATCCCTAATTACAACTTCATTTAATGAGAAATTTTTTCTTCAATCACCTCTTTTTCTTCAAAGATATTTTTTAAGTGGCACTTGTTCCATTCTTTAAATCTCCCTTCAAATGATGTATGTTAACTTTTTCCATAAGAGATATGATTTTGTGTCTCTGATAAAAGGGGCATTATTCCACCATTCTACAATTCTCAATTTGAGCTCCTTATCCCTAAGCCACATATTTTCAAATTTGAAAGGGCTTCTCATTGATTTGACATCCAATGAGAAGATGAGGTGACTTGGGGTGTGATAGGATTTTCTCAATGTTAATTTTTTTTCTTTTCAAGTCAAGTTAGTTTCCATCCAGGCGTCCTCGAGTAGGAACCTATCTAATGTTTCTATTATGAATTGGTTTTCCCTACATCTATTACACCATGTGAATATTTCATTTCCTATCTTTAGTTCAATTAGGGAATCATCTTGGATAAAATCCTAGAAGTCATTTATTGCTTGATCACTTCTTCGTATCCCTCCTCTTTTTTCATCCTAACTCAGGATTGCATTGAAGTCTCCACCTGGGTGATCCCACAATATTGGTTTAAAATTCTCTTCACGAAGGAAAATTGAAAAAACGCTCCAAATTTTTTTAGAGGTTTTTAGGGGTTTGCTCGAATGGGGGGTTTGCATGAACCCAAAAATGGGTTTGCTTGAACCCCCCCTCAAGTGAACCCCTTTGTGATGTCATCCCCTTTTTGGCACATTTTTTTAATGAAAAAAAATGAAAATTGCAAAAAAGGTGGTTTCAAGCGAACTCCCCTTCACTCGAATGGGTCAAGGGGGTTTGCTCAAACCCCCCTTTTTTTCTCTTCTCCCCCATTTCTCATTTTACTGCATATTTTTGCATTTCCAGGCTCAGGTTGAGGATGAAAATGGAGGAAAATTCATAGACCCAACTAGACGATGGTAGTCCTTGAAACGAGCTATCCATCAAATATAATTTTAATATACATCTGCATAAATAGAAATATGAGCTGGGAAACACATAGATAATGCAAAAATGACAAAATTGCATAGAAATTTCAGTAGAAGGTAATGTCAAACTGTTTATACATCAAGTAATTATTGGGGGTAGCAATATACATTTGCATAAATAAACATTTTGAAGAATATAAAGACACAAAGAATGGGAATGTCCATTTATTTTAACCTTGAAAATCCACCTTATTTCAATGGTTGAAGAGCAAGATATACCATTCAACTTTGGCAGCCAAAAAATAGAAACCTATAAGAAGAGAGCTTAACCTAATAGGAGACATCTAGTTGCTCATTAGTTAAAAATGAGCTAAAACAAAGATACAATAGAGAATTCCATAAACAAAGATATAATAAATTTTTAGAATCGGCTGTAGTTGCCAAGATCTTGAGACCAAATGGAAAGCACAAAAAGAGAGAATAGAATGTGACAAGAATAAATTGTATTCTTATCAATATGATTCAATGATATGATGTGATGTACAAGGTAGTAGAAACCCCTTGGTTATATAGCCAAGGTGAGATACAAGATGTCATAGGATTATGACAAGTTTCTTAATCATATGAAATGAGACAACTAATCACACTTACAAAGGTTCACATGTGTTACAAGTCAAAAGATAAGATAAAAGCTAATGACAACTAACACCTTCGAGAAAGATTCCTTCCTAGGACCTAAGTAAACATAACATGTGTAAATAAGTCCCCTAGTAGTGAATGAACTAGGTACAAGACTTTATTTACACCAACATAGATAAATATTTGGTAGCTCTTTGAACCAAGAAAAAGGGCCAAATAGTCACCACATTTGATAAAAGGGAGGAAAAGGTATTTGATGTTGAAACGAATCACTGCATTCAAATATAATTGTTACCTCACATGTAAATCATTATGGGTACAAAATTGAAAATGGTTAAATTGGGAATTATCAATGCGAATACTTGTTTCGAGGAGTGCTATCTTTGTGAAAGATAAGGGAGAAGAATCAAAATAGGGTCAAAATACCAAATCAATCTAATGGTAAAACTTGAAATTAGATTAGTACTCTATAATGCACAAAATACATGTTTCGCTATAATCATATAAAAGTACTTAGATTTCCAATCAAAATGCTTAATTATGAGGGCCTACAAAACCTTCAAATTTACAAATTTTCAATTAGAATTTCAAAATTGCAAATATTTTGAAAAACAAAGAATGCAACTATTAGGAAAACTTGCTTCAAATTTCAAACCATAGAATAGGTCAACAAATATTTTAAAAACCTAGCTCATGTTTGAAACTTTAGTTCAAGCCAATAAAATTTTCCTCAAAGACACAAATTAAGGTATGTTATGCAACAAAGAAAAAACTACTAAACAACTAAAATTGCTATTAAAACTCACTTCAGACTTGAAGAGGACCGATATTCAATGGAAAACAACTTATACTCACTTGTGTAAAGATTTTGATACACATGAAAATGTGAAGAAAATGTCAATTTTCCCCCGACTTTGCAATAGATGAACCAAAGTGGAATGAAAATGTTATTTTGAAAAGAAGAGAATCACAACTTTTCCAGGCTATCAAACCCTCCAAAAAACCTAAGAAATTCTAAAAAAAAATGCTCCAAGCTATGGCATTGAATGCATTAACGACCCATTCAATGATTTCGATGCCATGTACCAAGCTGACAACCCGCTAACAAAGCTCCAACAATTTGCATTTAATGTAAAATAATCACTCAAATCTATCTATGTCATCTTAATTTTTCAAATTGCACAATTTTTTTTTATATAGCTACACTTACCAAGAGGAAGACAGATAAATGATAATTTATAGATATAAAAAATATGTTCTTATATGTAAACTATAGAAATAGAAAGCAATATATTTAAATTACACAATGTGATTGGCTATCCCAACAAAAAAAAAAAAAAATCTAACAATTGCAATTTGTGGGAGATGACAGGTTACCTCACAATTTACCCAAATATACTAAAGACAAATTCATCTTCATAGAGGTCTACAGACATATTGTAGAGGTTAACAAGAGGTGTGCAAAAAGGAAGAAGATAGACCTTATCCCATTTCCCATTGGTCTCAGGAACTAGCAAAGTAAATCTTAATCAAACACCCTCAATATTGAGAGGGATGTTGTGAAATACAATGTCTCTATGCATGAGATGAGATTTCCTTTTGACAACAATAATTTTGTGAAGAAAAATCTTTATCTTGGTCTAGGATATTATCATGTGTCACACTTAGAATATTATTAGGAAGATTGTTCTAACAATTATGAGGTGAAGAAGAGGAATTGGATGAGGATGACTCTGAGACAGATTATTACTTTCAAGTTAGGCTGGGATGTTGATAGAGTAGAAGATGATGATACCAAATTGATTGATCCCATCTACATTGACCACATATAAACGCATCCCATGGTACCTATCGATTGGAGTCATAGAGAGCCTAAGGATATGGAGACTAGAACTAGATTAGTCTTGAAAAGAAAAAAAATCTGGATTTCCAAGAAGAAAGGTGAAGCCACTAAAGCTCAACCTAAGGGCAGAAAAAGAACGAGAGAACAAGTCAACCCAAGCCAAGTGGGTACATCCTCTTCAATGGTAGCTTCATCTCCAACATAACACACCATACTACCAAGTGGCAGTGAAGACGAAGAAGAACCTCCAAAGAGGAGAGGAAGTCCTAAAAGGACATGTGGTGATGGTCATCCAAAGGAAAGTACTTTGAGAGACCAAATAGAAGAGAAAAATGCATGAGAGGAAAGGGAAAATGAACAAGAACAAGAGAGATAAATGCTTCTAAAGAACAACCAAGCTTATCTCAAAATATGATTGAGAAAAGTACACAAAATGGTAAGTATTTGGATTATTTTCCTTTCAATCTAAAAAATGTAATGAATACCCCTCCTTTGAAGAAAGCCCTTCAGTTTTCCACACCCGAGTCTTCTCAAATTCTTGGTGCTACTACTTCTTCCCCCTCATGGTAGGAAAATACTTTATCTAGAAAGAGAAAAATAGTACTCATCGATTTTCCAGATGATAATATGGAAGGGAATCTTCTATAGAGGTCTCCTAAGGCCAAGAAACTAAATAATTTCAAGGTTGATGGAATATAATAGTTTAGGGTGCTTTTTCTTATAAGTTTCCCATCCAATCTGCACAAAAAAGACACTAGTTAGGCTACCATAGCTGACTACAACATAACAAAGGTAGATTTGGGTCCACCTAGTGGGAATGGATATGTGCATAATTTCTAGGTGGCTACTTCTAGGTTGGTAGAAAAAATTGAGAAATACAATCAAGACAAAGATGAATTGAAGAAAGCAGTGTAGCTACTCTCAAATTGTCTTGTTGTTAATGGACCATTCTCCCCAACCTCTCAGTCAAGAAAGTGCTTCCTTCGATCCATATTTTTTAGTTGGAAAATAAATAATGAGAAAAGTACATAAGGAAAACTACTATGGGAGAGTTGCTCAAAAATGGGTAAGTGATATCAAAGTTAAAGGTCCTCTTGGCTGATCCCACAAAGTTGGTTTACAATTTTTGGGAGATTCTATTTTTTGTTGAAATCACATATTTTTTGAAAATATAATGATTTAATCCTTAAAAAGTTCCATTTAAAGCATTCCAATTGAAGAGGGTTTGATCAAAATACCTTAGATCAAACCCCTTTGGATAGAACCCCAAAAGTTTTAAACCATACCTATAACAGAGTCTCCTTTACACCTGTCAAAATGCTCATAAAAACACTTTTGATTTACCTTTTGAGGATCAAATGAATTCATTTAAAAATTATTTTTGTAAGTATGTAGTCCTTATTATAAGCTTCCCAAAAAGTATAATTTTAAATAAATTTAATTTAATTATTATATTTATTTTTTATTTCTTGTGAATGTAGGTTTTTCACCGAAAATCAAGCTCTTTGTTCTGCACATGTGGAAAAATAGTTCAGATTATCATTTTTTTTTGAAAAATATGAGTGCACCAGATATTGAAGTCCTTGATCCAACAAAAAAATAAAAATTGAATTTCAATATGTATACATAAAAAGTTATGTGTTATACGGTTCGCCTATGTCTAAATTGTAATTAGTTTGACTTTGAAACTTGATTAAAGAAAAAAAACAATAAAACAAGTTATATGAAACCAATTGGAAGCAAAATATATCATAGTTACAAATTGAAATTAAAAAAAATAGAATTTTATCCTTCATGGAAAAAATGTATGTGTTATACGGTGAGCGTCACTCCTTAAAAATGGTGTTTACTGAAAAAAACTAATTTTTTAAGGAGACGGAAAAAGAAGTGCAATATGATTCCATATTTTTTGAAAAAAATATATTTAGAATCTACATAAAAAATTTCACAAATCACTATTTTGCATCATCTTCAAATTCCTCATGGTTTAGCCGCTATAGGTGCCTGAAAGTGAAGATTTAGTTAGAAAAAATCAATTTAGTGTCCAGTTTGGCCAAAAATTGTAAACCAATATTGTGGGATCACCCTCCTTTATTTGAGAAGTTGAAGAAAGTTTATGATGAATTAGCATTATTGAGGAATTCTATTAAAACTAAGATAACTAATAGCAAACAAGAAGAATCTCTCTAGTTACAAGTTGATAAAGGATAAATCTACAAAAGCAGTTTACAAATTGAGTGAGGAAGAAAAAGTGGCAAAAAATGACCCCATATAAAAAAAATTGGTTTTTGGTTTTTGAATGAACCCTTTGGTTTGAGTGAACCAAAAAAGGGTTCAGATGAACCTTGGTTCGTGCAAAATAGTTAAATACAAGGTGGACCCCATTCCCATCAAAAAAAACAGAGAAAAACACTTTTTGAGAGGGGGTTCAAATTAACTAGGGTTCGCTTGAACCCCCCCTAGTTCACTCGAACCTCCTAATTCCCTCCTTGTCATCCTCTAGCATAAAAAAAGTCTAGAATTTTGTGTTTCGAAGCTCAGGTTGAGGATGAAAATGGAGAAGACTTCACAAACCCAACTAGAATTAGGTAGTCCTTGGAACGAGCTATCCAACGACTATAATTTTAATATGTATTTGTTTTTTTAGTTTTATTAAACATAGGTTTTTCATCGAAAATCAAGCTCTTTGTTCTACACATGTGGAAACATAGCAGATTATCAATTTTTTTTTTTTGAAAAATATGAGTGCACCAAATATTGAAGTCCTTGATCTAGCAAAAAAAATTGAATTTTGATACATACAAAAAAAAATGTTATATAGTTTGCCTATGTTTGAATTGTAATTGTTTTGACTTTGACACTTGATTAAAGAAAAAATATTCAATAAAAAACTATCTAACCAATTGGAAGCACTAGATATAAGAGTTACAAATCTAAATTTGAAAGAATTAGAATTTTATCCTTCATGGAAAAAAAATTATGCATTATACGGTGAGCATCACTCCTTAAAAATGCTATTTTATGAAAAAAACTAGTTTTCGAAGGAGATGGAAAAATAAGTGGAATTTGATTCCAATTTTTTTGAAAAAGATATATTTATAATCTACAGACAAAATTTCACGAAACTCTAGTTTGCATCATCTTCAAATTCTTCATAGTTTAGCTGCTATATGTGCCCAAAATTGAAGATTTAGTTAGAAAAAATTATTTCAGTGTCCAGTTTGGCCAAAAATTGTAAACCAGTATTGTGGGGTCACCTTAAAGATCTTTGTGAAATTATGGATATGAGTTTAGAAAAGGTTGTAGTAGAGAAAATCATTCCAACCAAAGAGGACCCTATAATCATAATGTGGAAGAAGAGCATCGAATGCAAACTTTATTTTTTGAAGAAAAATCTCCAAGAACAAAATAAACTAATGAAAGAATGCAATCACATCAATAATTATCTTATCAAGGAGTTCTCGTATTTTGGCTATCAATTGGTGAAATATGAAAATAATGGTGCAACTACACTAGATGAACTAAAGGATTTTTTCTTGAAGGTGGTTGATACATTATCCAATGAGCAAGTCTTGAATTTGATACTTAGAGAGGGGAGACGTAGAGAGGTGAGGGGGAAGAGAGAATAAAATGAGAGAGAAAAGTTTAAAAAGAGGGAAAGAGGGGTGAGGAGGAGGGAGAGAGGTGGGGAGGAAGGGAAATAACTAGAGAGCTTAGAGAGATATAGAGGTCAAAGACCTACAACCTAGGGAGAGAGGGGTGAGAGACATAGGGGGAGAGATAGGGGTGAGAGAGATAGAGGGGGGAGAGGGGTGGGTAATGAGACAAGGAGTGAGAGACATAGAGATGGATATGGAGGTATGGAGAGACATACAAGGAATGACTAAGAGACCTAGAGAGGAGAGAGGTAGATAGGTGAGGGGGAGAGAGAGGTGAGGGATAGAAGAGAGAGAGAGAGAAAGGGAAGTATTGGTAGAGAAGTATGAAGGGATGGAGGGAGAGGTATTCATGGAGGGAGTGAGAGGAATAGGTAAGGAGGAGTTAGAGAGGTGATATTTTTTGGGAATAGGATTCCATTTAATTGCAATCCCAAACATATTTCATATATCTCCTAAATCCTTGGAAAGTGTTCCCCAACACTAGGATTATAAAGAGATTAAATTCGAATGAAATGAACATATAAATTGACATTTGTAATTAATTCTAAGTGATAGGAACATTTGGGGATGCCCAAGAATAACTCCTACAAAATAGGAGCACATGGGGCACCCACATGGGAGGTGGAACTCACCTTGAGCTAAGTTAACTATTTGGAGAAAAGATAACACTTCAGTAATGCATGTAAAGATCCTAGAAGTTAGGGATTGATGTTACATGCATGGAGTCTAGTTCAGATCAATTTAGTTTAGTTTAGTTTAGTATCATTTTAGTTTAAGTTTAGTTTAGTTTAATTTAGTTATGGTTTAGTTATATTCAGTTGTGTAGACACGTAAAATATACCGATTGATCTCGCGCACCTGATACTGATTTACTAACACCAGTTCATCCTAAAAGATCTCCTTTGCTAACCATTTAATAAAATACCCCTTATTTGATTAAATTCATCATATTTCCTTAATGAAGATGGTTTCTACAACTTCAGTCCATGCTAGGGCACCCGAGCCCTAGCCCGCGACTCTTCCTTGTCTACTCTATGTGTTGTGGGGTGGGCTCTTGGTGAAGATTAGGGGCAAAGTCTGTTTTCTTTCATCCATTATTTTTTGCGGAGGCTGTGTTCTTCTTTTGACAGTGATTCCTTCTAGCGGTGGGGTCTCTGATCCCTTTCTTCTATGGTCTCACACTTGAGACTGTTGCTATGGGGTAGGCACGAGCCTACAGTGGTTTCGAGGTGGTGCATTGGAGGGTTTTTGGGGGTCCTGTGTGCAGTGAGGTCCCTCATTCTTTGGGATGTAAGGTGTTCCTCTCGGGTGTGGGGTCTTTCCTTTTATGCTACCCTTATTTAGTCTTGTGTGGGGTGTGATTGGTGAGTGGGGTTGCTATCCCCACTCCCTGTCGTGGAGCTTTGCTTTCTGTGCCCGTCTCGGGCCCCTCAATTTTAATGGCTCTTGGCGAGTTGTTTGGGGTTTTTCCCACAATGGATTTTTGATCTACTGTTGGTGCCAAGTCATCTTCTAAGGATGCAATTTTTTTTGATAATAATTTATTTTCTCTTGAATTAGGAGCTGGTAGAATGGGGCCATCTGGTGGCTCACGCATTATGAAGATCAATGGGTGTCTAGAACACTGTAAAGAGAGGCCAAAGTTGGTTATCCCATTGGAGATGATTGTGGAAGACATTGGTTACTACTCGGGTCACTCTTTATTGTGCAAGTTTATGGGGATGTGTATCTCATTACAATTCTTGGAGTCATGGTCCCAACGGACCTAGATGCCGAAGGGTGAGATGGAGCTCATGTTTCTGGAAAATAACTATTTCATGGTAAATTTTAATTGCATGGCAGATCGTATTAGGGTCTTTGAGGGAGGCCCTTATTTTTACAACTAGATCAAGCTATTTATTAAACCTTGGCATGTAGGTTTTGATCCATTTGAGGAGATTCCAACTCACGTTCCGGTGTGGGTTCGTCTCCCTTGTTTTCCTATGGAATATTGGTGAGATGATGTTTTGCACTTGTTGGCCTTGGTGCTCGGAAAGCCAGTTGGCTCTCCGCAATAGACTCAGGTTAAAAAGGTGAGGAATTTTTCTCGTATTTGTGTTGAAATTGATTTAAGTAAGCCATTACCAGATTCAGTGGATATGTGTACGAGTCCTTATTTGTGGTTGCAACAACTGGATTATGAGACTCTTCCTTTTCGCTATTGTCTTTGTCATGAATATGGACACCTACTTCGTTGATGTCCAAGGGCTTAGCCTTTAGAGCCCCATTCTTCTCAGCTCCCTCGCAACCCCCCTAGGGTTGACAAGGGGAAGGATCCTATTCCGGGTGAAGTGGTTGGTGCGGATGGTTTCGTTCCTATCAAGGCTTGTCATAGGAATCGAGGTTAGAAGAGGACCTTGATGGAAAGACAGGATGAAGAAACTTTTAATAGATTTGAGATTTTAGATGATCTCAGCCAACAAAAAGTGAACTCGGGCTTGGTGAATCTGAATCAGGGTGTGTCAGTTCCAGGGTAGGAGGGTCTCCTGTCTGAAGCTACTAAGTTTATGCAGGATGCAACTACTTTGAAAATGGATACTGACCTTCAAATGGAGGTTAGGATGGAGGCAGTTCCTATGAAAAAAGGGAAGAAGGTTGTGGGGGATGGATCTTCTCTGGTGGTGAAAGTAGGTATTGAAATGGTTAAGAATAACAAGTCTCCTTAGTTGGGTCTCCTTCAAAAGGACCCAAAAAAAGGGGTGGGGGAGAAATCCTCCAAGCTTGGTAGAAAAAAGGATTTGGAAAAGATTAAATTAACAATGGAGACTTTGGTGGAGTTAGGGTCCGTAAAGACCCTGGATTCTCACTTCTCAAGCCCCTTGAAATGATTGTTTTGTCTTGGAATGTAAGGGGCTTGAACAGTGGCCCTAGACAAAAAGTTGTTCGTGCATTGATTAGAAGTTATTCTCCTGATGTTCTTTTCCTTTAGGAGACTAAGTTATCTATTGAGTGTATGTTGGGGTTGGTTCCTAAGCTGTGGGGGAGTGGGGAGTGCTAGTGCATTGGGGCTAATGGATCGGCTGGGGGAGTGGCTTGTCTATGAAACCCTCGAAAGGTTCGCCCTCTTTGGTGGATGCCCTTTAAATATTATTTATCTATGAGTGTCTCTTATTTTGAGAATAGGGAATCTATACTTTTCTCTAATCTCTATTTTCCTATTGAGCTTTAGGGTAAGCAAATTTTGTGGTCCCATATTAGGTTTTTTCGTAGCATGGCGTCCTACCTTATGTGTATTTTGGCTAGGAATTTTAATGCCATTTCTGAGCTTGATGAGAAGCAGGGTGGTATTGCAAGATTGGAGGCTTCTGCGTTGCTTCTTCAGGATAATATTGTGGATTTAAATCTTGTTGACATCAAGCCCACCAATGGTCAATTTACTTGGAACAATCGAAGGGTTGGGCAGAGTTGCATTGCAAAGTGTCTAGATCATTTTCTAGTTTCCTGTTTCTAGGTTGGTGGTCGATGGTCCTCTAGCTCTAAAATTCTGGATTGGTGGGGCTCTAATCATTGGCCTATCAAGCTTTCCATTACTTCTGCTCGTGTGCCTCAATCTCCTTCTTTCAGGTTTCAGCTTATGTGGTTGTGTGACTCCTCTCTGCATGGCCATGTCGTTGACTGGTGGAGGTATGGTAGACCTGCTTATGGTATGACAATGTATACTTTTGCTAAGTTATTACAATTTGTGAAGTACAGCTTAAACGTTGGAACCGTTGGTGCTTTGGAAACATTTTCCATGATAAGAGTGTTGCTCAGGCTGAGTTGGATGGTATTATGAGGGTGATTAGGGAGGATGGGGTAATTGAAGATTTGCTTTGGGAGGAAGCTAGGGCTTTGAAGGTGTTGGAGGAGTGTGAGCTGCGGGAGGAAGTTTTTTGGAAAAAAAAGGCTCGAATTGAGTGGTTGTAGGAAGGTGATAAGAATACAGCTTTATTCTTCAACTTGGTGAAAGCCAGGAGAAATGACAATTCTATTTCAGTTCTGGTGAATGATAGGGGGAGAATCTTTCCTCTTTTTAGGCAATATTGAGTGAGGCTGTGCAGTATTTTGCTTCTTTATTCAGGGAAGACTTGCAGGGGGGTCGCCTAAGGAAGCTCAAGTTCTTTCCTATATTCCACCTGGGGTTTCTAGGGAGATGCAGGTGCATCTTATGGATGGAATTTCTTTGGAAGAGCTGGAGGGGACTGTGTTCTAGATGAAGAAGGGGAAAGCTCCTGGCCTTGATGGATTCCCGATTGAATTTTTTTAGGAATTCTGGGATATTATCAAGATGGATTTATTGGAAGTTGTTCAAGAGTCATAGAAGAATAAGTAGATGTTGTGGGCTCTAAATTCTACCTTCCTTTCTCTCATCCCCAAGTGTGAGGGGGAAGATAAGTTAACCCAATTTCACCCTATTTCCTTGTGCAATGTGATTTATAAAATTATATCTAAATTGATTGCTGATAGGTTGAAAATGTGGCTTATAGTGCTAATCTCTAAGGATCAGTGTTGTTTTGTGGCAGGTAGGAAAATTATAGATGGGGTGGTTATTGCAACTGAGACCATTCACTCTATGGCTATCTCAAAAGATAAGGCGATGTTCATAAATCTGGATATGGCTAGGGCTTATGATAGAGTTTAGTTGTCCTTCCTTCAAAAGGTGCTTGGTACTTTTGGCTTTGGGGAAGACTAGATTCAATGGGTTATGAGTTGTGTTACCTCGACCTCATTCTCTATGCTTATCAATGGTGAACATTCTGAGCTTTTCAGTGCTTGTCGAGGTCTGTGTTAGGGAGACCCCCTCTCTCCTTATTTATTTCTTCTCCTTGCTGAAGGTCTTGGAGACTTATTGAGAAGGAATGTGGAGTTGGGTCTCATTTAGGGGTGGAGGTGGGGAGGGGATCTGCCTCCGTAGTCTCATCTTCAGTTTGTGGATGACACCGCTCTAATGGGTTTGGCTACTATTAGGGAAGCTTCAAATTTGTGCAAGGTGTTGGATGTTTATCTTATTGCTTCAGGCCAACTGATTAATGAGGATAAGTCCTCCATATTCTTCTTCAATACTTCAGAGCCCATTCAAAGGAAGATTTCTCATATCTTGAGATTTCAGATTGGGGATCTCCCTTTGACCTACCTTGGTATTCCTATTTCGATGGGAAGGTTGCCCAGGGGTTCTTGGAAGAATTTTCTGGAAAATTTTTGTGTGAGAGTGAATCATTGGACACATAAGTGGCTATCTTTTGCTAGTCATGTTCAGTTACTAAAGTATGTGGTGCAGGCCCTCCCCATTTATCGTTGCACGATCCAAGTGGCTCCTATGGGTTTTGTTAAGGAATTAGATTCTTTAGCAAGTCAGTTTTTATGGGTTGGTAGCTTGATATCCTCTAAATGGAGTCTTATCAGATGGGATGTTGTTTGTAGCCCAAAGCAATTAGGTGGTCTTGGATTAAGGCAGTTTGTTGTGTCTAGGGTGGCATTGGCTACTAAATTGTATTAGCGGTGGTGTGTGGAACAAGATCAAATTTGGGCCCGAATTTTATTCCATAAGTATTTCCCTAGGATCCCTTCGATGGATATTCCTCGTTACCCCCTCATGGGGAAAGGTTTGGTGATTTAGGGTACGCTCAAAAAAGGGGTTGCGCTCATCAAGGAGGGATTATTTTGGATTTTCAAAAGAGGGACGAAGGCACATTTTTGGTCTGACTCTTGGGATGGATTCCCTCCCATTGTTTCTCAGTTTCCTAATTTTTTGACTTTGTGTCAAAGATTCTTGGAGGCTAGTTGGTTGAGGGTGAGTAACTTTAAGTCATTTTCATCTCATGGTTAGTTGGAGGAGGCGAGTTGGAAGAACCTTGAGGAGTGGCCTATTGTTGGTATGGAGGAAGAGGTTGTTGAGCTTCAAAATATCCTTGTCAGTAGACAGTGTAGTTCCCTACCAGATGAGGATGTTTTGGCCTGGTCTCCTAATCCTAAGGTTTTCTATATTGTCTATCCCAGAGGTTGGATGCAGAGGAGGTTCACTGGTGGAAGAATGTGTGGAACAAGTTCTCTTGGCCAAAGTGCACTTGCTTTATTTGGAATTTGGCGTAGAATAGATGCTTGACTTGGGATAATATTAGGAAGAGGGGATTCCAAGGCCCTTCTATCTATGTTTTGTGTGAAGCTGGAGAGGAGGATTCTTCTCACTTGTTTTTCTGCTATCCCTTTGTTGTGCATCTTTGGCATTCTAAGTGGGGTGTCTGGAAAAGCCCCTGTGTTCATGCTTCCTCCCTAGTGGATTTTTGGAGTAGTTTGGGTAGACCTCCTACTTCGGCTTCTTTCTTGCAAGTTACATGGTATGTTGGACCTACTTTCATGCTATGACAGATCTGGTTGGAATGGAATCGTAGAATTTTCCATGGAAAAAAGATGTTAGTCCAACAAGTTTGGAAAAGAATTTTAGGTATGATTCAGGAGACTATGGAGGCTAAGTGTGAAGTGGAGTTCCCTTGGAGAGAAGGGATGCTAAGATGGTGGATAGGCTAGGGATTCAGGGATTGTCTTTGGCGTATGCTTGTGTTAGGAGAGGAAGGAGGGTGAAAAAGAAAGTTCAAAGGATTGGAAGATGGTTTCCCCCTCCGGTTGGTGTTTTGAAGATCAATACTGATGGTTCCTCAAGAGGCAATCCAGGACCTACTGGGATTGGTGGTGTTGGTAGGGATTTTTTTGGCTCGGTGATTTTCTTCTTTGATGCTCATGAAGGGATGCAGATTGTCAACCTTATGGAAGGTTTGGGGATCCTCTACTCTTTGGAAAGGGTTTATGCTTTGGGGTGGCACAAGGTGATATATGAATCTGATTCACAGGTTTTGGTTAATCTAATCAATGAATGAAAGGTTTCTGATGTTAGTTGGCAGTTGGCTATGATGGTGCAATAGGTCCTACAGATTAGCTCTTTGATGGAGTTGGTGTCTTTCGTCCGTATTCTGAGGGAGTGGAATAGGGTTGCTAATTGTTTGGCCAAGTGGGCCTTTGATCATTTAGATGGTTGGAAGGTTGAGGAGTGGGAGCAGGTTTCCCCTGAGCGTCGGCATGACCTGGAGGGGATTCTTGTTGAAAATGCAACTGGTTATAGCCTAGGTTGATGTGGTTTCAACTTTGCTTGGCCATTTCTTGATGGCTTTTGGGGCTCTGGCATTTTTTCTTGTATTGCTCTCTCTTGATTATCAATAAAGTTTTTACCCCTTTGTTATTTAAAAATAAACTAAAAAAAAATAAAAAATCATATTTCATATTTTAATTAAATAAATCCCTCTATTTGATTAAATCATTATCTTCTATTAATTAAATAAATCATTTTGTTTAATTAATCCTTTTGTCCCTCTTTTAATTAAATAATTCATTTTATTTAATTAAGTCCTAAAGTCATCTCCTTTAAATTGAATAAATTAATCCTTATTTGATTTAAATCTAACATCATCCCCTTTAATTAAATAAATTAAACTTTATTTAATTAAGTCTAAAATTCATTATTCCTCTCATCTTGATTTATTTAAATCTAAAAATCTAAGTCAAAATATCAAATCAACTAATTATCATCTAAGTTAATCAAATCCCGATTAACACTAACACTAATCCATCTAATCCTCTAGATTTTACAACTTGTGTAAGTAAATCAATTTAATTGATTTATTAAATCTTTCATTTTCATTCAAAAAGGCATCAAAGTTGGAATATTCCTCAAATTTGAATTCTCCCTCCCAAATGTCATCCTCCAACTTGGAATTTATTTCTCTTACAAGTCCCTTTTTCTTGAGCCATGTGGCATTAACTCCTCTTTCACATCTCCCTCCACAAGCCATCTTTTGAATTTTAAATATCCACTTAATAGCATTTATGTGCACATTCATCAAAATGTGCTCCACCTCTCTCCATTCACATGTTGACAAGTGGCATTGTGCTATTGGTTAATCTTTTGTCCCACATTCATCATTTTTTCTCATTCCTCCATCCTTCTCTTCTATAAATAGAAGGCTCTTTTACTAATTTTGGATCGACAACTTATGCAAAGTCATTATCTTCATGGTTTGAGCAATTTCATCCACTCTCATCCAAGTTTCATAGTTTTCATCAATTTCATAGCTAGGTTATGGAAAATTTTATCAAGGAGCACCATTGATCATCATCAAGTTTGCAAGGAATTAGGAAAGGGCTATTTTCCACATCAAAATAGCATTAATTTCCCCATGGGATTGAGAGTTTGAGCATTTGGATAGGAATTAGATTGATTTTATTTGTGTTCTTCCTTTATTTCTTGTTCTTCATGCTTCAAATGAATCTTATGGGGAATGGTAGTTTAGATGTGCATAATTGATTAACTTTGTGTTTCTTGCTCATGTTTGTGTAGGTCTAGATCACCATTCACATTTTGGCGCTAGAAGTCCAGGGAAAATCTTGAAGATCTAACATGTTTTTTGACCAAAATTCTATGGTTTTTCAAATTTTTGTGTGTCTACAAGAAACTGCATTGTTGCTAGGGTTAAATAGCACCTCTATCAGTCCAACAACGCTATTTAGTGATGCTGTTAAACTCCAAACTGCAACGCTTCTGTCATTTTCTCAACCTGGATCAAATCAATCTCCAAAGTGTGCTACTAGGTCAAATTGCGACACATTTGTACTCTCTAGTTTTTTTTAACATGTTCTTTTTCATTTTGATCTATTTGAACTTCTAATCTGTTTTGTGGCTCTATTTTCTATGGATTAAATATTTTTTGTTGGTTGGAGTGATCAAAAGGGGAAGAAGGAAATGAAAGCAAGTCTTTTTATGACATCTTCATCTTATTGTATCAAGTGTTTTTAAACACTTTGGGACATCTTCAAGTTTTTAGGACTCAATAAATTTTATTTGGGCTTAAAAAAACAATCAAAGGGATTAAAAAGAACTTTAGGAACTTACTAGAGTTGGTTTTGGGATTTTAAAATTGAAAAAACAAACTTCACATTTCAATCTTGGTGTTTAAAAAGAATCCATTCTTGCTTTTGAGGTTAAAATGAACATGTGTATTTTGTGTTTTGTAATCTCTTATACAAAGTAATATCATTTAAAAGGAATATGCACAAGTCTCTTGTGCTTCACGAAGATCTTGAGAATAAAAAGTATTTTGGTGATGTTAAGTAGTATAAAAGATTGTTGTCACACTTCAATTTGGATTCTTAAAATTGAACAAAATCTTGCTAGTGTGAGTGGAGTATATCGCGTGTGTTCTCTCTTTGTTCATGTAAACAAAGATCGATTGAACTACAGATGTGCTTGCTCACTTTTGTTTACCCTTAGAGGGGCCTACCTAAGAGATACATCCGAAAGGAGAAATCAAAGGCGATTCTGACCAGTTTTTCACTTGGTCTGGTATATAAAAGGATAAGACTAAACTGTCAAGTCCAATGGTATGTAGGCCTTAGCAATATAGTGTCTTTTAGAATAGGGTACTACCTTAAAAAGTATAGGAGCCCCTAGTAGGATTGATTAAAGCCTTCAGTGGCTTGTTGGATGCTCACAAGGTGCAATGTCCCCAATCACCTTGACTAATAGCCAATTTGTGTAAAATTCAAAATCCTTTCTATTTGTTGGTGCAAGAACGGTCATTTTGAAGCCACCCCACATTGTTGCAGTTCTTGGTAGAGATGAGAAGTATGCCATGGGAGTTTCATGGTACTAAATCTTGACTGACCCATAGAAGTGAGTGTCGTGGAGGGGATCTAGTGTGGTCAAGCTTTTAATCATCTGCCAAGAATAAGCACAACTAGATTTATCCAAGTGGGGATTCAAAAAATATTGTCTCTTTCTATCCATAGGGTTGTGCATTATCTTGGAATCAAAACACTTTGCTTGGATCTAAAACATTGGAAAAAAAACATTCAACCATGATCATCAAATTTCAAACCCTTTAGAGGAAGCAAATACCTTTGAAAAAATCCAAGTGCTATTGCTTGCCCTAGGGATTCTATCCTTAGAGGCTTCTAAGAATTTGAATTTATATCTCAATTTTATCTTACCAAAGTTAACATTAGGGAACTAGTGCCTTGATTTCCACATAATGGAATTTTTGGGATGAGAAGAAGTTGGGACATTAGACATTTAGCTTGAAAAGCTAAAGCAAAATCTAGTGTTTATGGTAAAAATAACTCATTAAGCAAAGATAAGAAACAATTTAACCCCACACATGTGCTCTTACAAATAATTTCCTAAAATATTAAAATCCAAGAAGCAAAGACCAAGGGCCTTAGTCAAAAATCTTGCAAGAAACGTTTGCCTATGCTTTATGAATTTAGAGCAAGATTGACCTTAAAATTTTACAAATGTGCATCAAGGAACAATCCCAATTTGTATTCATTTTACTATTGTCAAAATCTAACACTTTTTCAAAGGTTTGAGTATCTCACATAGGAAGTATTAGCATGTTCTTCAACACCAAGCTCTAGTAAACAAAAGTCTCTCTAAGTCTCTTAGGATCAAAATCAAAAGTCTCATCAATCCTCAAACATCAAAATAAAAATCCATCTCACAAACAACTCTTGGAAATCTTGAAATAATCCTTCATGCTAAACTTTGGGAAAATCCTTTGAAACAAATCAAAATCATCTTGTTTGACTAGGTGTGTGTAGATGAATCCTTCTTTACACACTTAGTTAAATTATCATCTTGTGGACAAGTTTACTCTAGGACAACATCCAACCTTTTAGAGTTTATAAGTACACTATCCAAATCCAATCCAATCAAAATCAAGATCCCAAATCAAATCCAGCATCAAAACCAAAGTCCTAAAGTTTAGTATCCCCTTCAAGGATCCTTAAAGATTTTAATCATTCACAAATCACCCATATCTCATTATCTCATCACCATCCTTTTGATCCTTAAATAGCTTAGAATTTTTTTTTGGTACCTAAAATTTAGATCAATCCAAAGAGTTAGAGGTTCACCTCCCACATTCCTAAAAATTGATCCTCATTTTATAGTCCAAACTAGATCTCAACACAAGAAGAACATGGAAATGAACAAAGAAACATCCACTTTGAGTGACTTGAGTCAAACCACACTCAAAATGAATCCCATTGGGTCTAGCAATCCCACACTCAACCTTCCTCCACTTCCACAAGATAATCAAGAAGGTGGCCAAGTGGAGGACATCACTAGCAATGTACTAGGGATGACACAAGATGAAATTATTGAAATGGTCCAAAATCCTGAAAACTATAAATTTTTTAATGCCATGATGAGACTCAATTCTTCACAATATATGCTAGAATTAGCAAAATAATGGGCTAAAATCCCTTTTGAATATGATGTAATCACCATTGTGGAGAAGCCTCTTGGGATTATACCACCAGTATCATTCACACCTTCATTTCAAAGCATCACTCAAACCATCCCAAAAATCACATCATCCATTGCTCCAACTCATCTAATTGTCAACAAGGGGAGCTCATTGCTTCATGCTCTTCAAACATACCCCCTTTGTAAACAACCAAGATTTGGATGTAAACACCATCTTGGGTCAATCCGTTCCTTAAAATTTGCTACACCCATACGTTCCATTTGTCTTTCATTATCCCAACGACCCATCCTCTTTCTTCGCAACACCATATCCTCTTAACACACAAACCTCTCTCCCCATGACTTCATAAGGAGAAGGTGGATTATTTGGACAAGGGGGAATCTTTGACCCCTCATCATTATCATTTCACCAAGGTAACATACCACCCATCTTCCCACCATTTCCACCTCTACCACTAACATCCACACCACTCCTTGGTTTATGGAAACACCCTTTACTGATCATTAATCAACAAAACCAAAACAACCCCCCTAATCATAAATTAAACCATCGCACCAAATCCTTCAATCATGCCATCGATATCACAACAACAGGGGGAAATCATCCAAGCAACACAAGCAACCATAGCACCATCCATAAACATAGTCTCTCAAGAACCAAGCATTCATAAAAAAATACACATTCAATATAGGTATGGATGTTGTGCATGTGTCGAATGTGTAGAATGAGTAATTGTAATGTCAACACAAACCTTAATGAGATGGTTTACATTCAAATTTTGAAGTAAGTACAAATAATCTATTCGTAATACAATCAAACCTTTCAAATACGTATCATTGTTCTCTATTTCTAGGGATTTATTAAACTGTTTGGCCCTTAAATTTCTATGGGCACAAAGCTTGTTAAAATGACTACCTAGAAAACAATATTTGATGCTTAATATGCAAGCTAAGATGATTTCTATGTGCAAATGTTTTCTGGAATGATTAGTGGTATGCTCCTAAATGAAACAAAATGATGGAAAGGCTAATGTATGCAATAATAAACAAAGGATGATGTTGATGATAAATGAACAAGTGGAGATGAGTGAGATGATATGCAACTATAGTGAACTATCCATGATTATACATATGCTCAAATGCAACAAAAAAGAAAACTAACCTAAAATGTAGCTATGATGCAATGGAGATGATAAAATGTAACTATGAAGCAATTAATTAATCTAAGATGAGAATGCAAAGTAACACATGATATGAAAGCTAAGTATAAGACTCCATGAAAGCTCCAAGCTCCTACGAAAAACCTACATGGTAACAATACTCAATGTGTGGATGGAAAATGGCATTATAACACTATTCTAAATTGTTTCTCAAAATAGCATTATAACATTACTCAAAAGGTGGATGATAATGCAAAGGATAAGGGGTGTATTTATAGAGTTTCTCAAGCATTTTGTGAGGTGGCACCTATCAACGGTTTAAATTCAAAGGAGACAAGATAGACGGTGGAGATGAAAGGAATTAGGATGTTGTCCCCTTGACCAAGGGAAACATTCCATGTGTGTGAAGAGAATCCCTTGACCAATTGAAAGCATGCCAAATGTATGAGATTCCAAGTGTGTGAAACAAAGACCCATGTGCTCCAAGTTTTTTGGAAGTGTGGGGGAATAAATCCATGTGCTTTTTCTTATTGGTGGAAGTGTGTGAGGATAATTCCAATTAATAATTAGGATTATTTATTTTCATGTGACCTTCATGAGGTGGCACATAAAAAATTTGTAGAAATGTGCTCTAATTCTTAATCTGGATTAGGGAAGATTAATCAAATAAACACGTTTAGAGTTTTTTTGTTTATTTAATTTAGAGGAATGTGAATTAGGAGAATTAAAAGGAGAGTGAAAAATATAAATAAAGTAAGACTTTATTTATATGTAGTTTAAGTATTAATCAAATAAGTTGTATTTAATTAATTGAATGTGATGACCATTTTCAGGTGTATACAGATGCGAGTCTAGAGGAACTATCTACTCTTAAACAAGCTAAGGGGGAATCATTCGCTTCCTTCTTACAACGATGGTGATCCAAGGCCAACAAGAGTAAATGGACCATGCCAGAGGAATAACAAATTTGCACCATCATTGCCAATCTTGAGAAAACTTTGTCATTCCACCTAAAGATGCAATTGATCACCACATACAACCATTTGTTACTTAAGGTGCTCAACATCAAAAGAGCCCTTATTGCACAAGGAGGGACACCCACATATCAAGAGCATCAAGACAACTGCCTGTCCACTAGCTACAATGAAAAACATTGCACATGGGAGAACAAAAATGTCACCAATGATGGTGTGGTTGATTCCAAGGTCATAATCAGTGCTCCGAAACAAAACACCCAAACATACGAACAACCAAAAGGAAACAATCAAAATAACACACAATCTAACACGATATCACAACAACCACCCAATAATCAAGTCAAAAATCTGAACAATCAAGGGGGACCACCCCCATGGAATAAACAATATCCCCCCAAGAAAAAATACACTACCCTTGGGGAATCAATTGAATCCATCATGAAGAAGTTGATAAATGAGAATATCATCAAAATTCCCATTTATGAGAACTATTAGGAACCCGAAGTAAAACCATCATGGTACAATGAAAACCACCTTTGTGATTTTCACAAAATCAAGGGGCGCATAATGACTAGTTGCATGAGGTTCAAAAATTTGATCCAAGACCTCATAAATGACAAGATCATAAATGTTGAGCAACCAACCGACAATCAAGACCTCAAAATATACACAAATACAATGTCAGATCATAACAAAGGAAATAACTACGGGAAGACAAAGTATGGAAATGTAAACCATGTGTACAATCATGTTGTCACATCCTTAGATGAAATGCTCACTATTATTAATGTCAAAGGGCCAAAGCCGATTGTGGAGTCACCACACGTGGTGACAAAGTTACCATTACAGGATCATCCCATCCACCTAGGGCATTTGCCTCAAATCCAAACTCCATTCCAAATGGCTACAATGTCTTGGACTAGCTGAAAAGAACCCCCACTCATATCTCCATCATAGAGTTGTGGAAGATATCACCCGCACATAGAAAAATCCTAGAAGAAGCATTGTCTTCACCCATCATCTTCGTGGATCTTGATGCTGACCAATTCCAAGCTATGGTAAGACACAACACCACCCCAAATCACCTAACATTTTTTGATCAGGAATTCCCCACCCAACCATCTCACAATCGCAAACTCCATCTTGAAGTATTGGTTCATAAAAATAAAGTTAAAAGGGTCTTGGTGGATGGGGGTGCGGGTCTAAATATCTAGTCGCTCAAAATAATAAAGAATCTGGGATTCTTAGAAGATGCCATTGAAAAGGGAAAGGGTATCACAATCAGAGCATATGATGATTAGGAAAAAGTCTCTCAAGGCACTATTGAACTCCCTATTCAAGTAGGGACAACCATCATGGAAACCACCTACCAGGTCCTTGACCTTGATTTTCCTTATAACATCCTCCTAGGGCGTCCATGGATCCATGGGATGCAAGTTGTTTCTTCCACCTTCCATCAGTGTATCAAATTCCCATATCAAAATTAAGAGGTAATGATCCATGGTGATCCCAAGCCCTTTTATTACTATAAGAACTTGGAAGAAAAATAATATAAAATCCCTCAAGTCCCAAAGAATGATGAAAGGCCCTATAACTCCATATGTAGACCCAACTACATGAGCCTCCACTTTTGAGACAAAGGCACCCGCCATTCCAAATATCTTTGAAATCAAAGTCATTATCCAAGACAACAGGTGTAGGGATTAGAGGATGAAGAAAAGTGCTTTCGTAATAGGAGAGTTACCTCAATCTCCTAGGTCTCATGGGAAAACCCAACTAGTTGAAACATCATCCCAAACCTTCAAAGAAAACCCCTCTAGATTCAGATGTTGGGGGGATCTATGTCAGGAAATAGTAGATGAAAAAGACATATCTAGTCTCCTATACCAAGATGAAAGGCTCGTGCTTGATCTTCTCGTGGATGAGAGTAGTAAATGACTACAAATGATGCTTAGCATGGGTTACAACAAGAACATGAAACTTGGGAAGAATGATAATGACTTGTTAGAATCCATTACCACTAAGAAGTGGATAAGAAATCATGGCCTCAAATGTACCCCTCTGAAGATAACCAGACTTGGCAGAGCAACCCTGGTTAAAAAGGTCAAAACTCCCCCTCAGTCATCAACATCCACCCTTCAGTTACTTGTATCCACAGGTCTTCCCTTAGAAAATTATACCTTTGATGTAACTGACATATGCAGTGATGAGGATCCCATAACTAACTTTCCCATGCTATTCAAGGATTCCTCCCTTCTCATGACTAGTATCCTATCTTTTGAGTCAACCAGTCAAACCCACGAAATAAACCTAGTCTATCCCCAACTCATTGATTATGACCAACGAGGACCACCAATTTTGGACACATTCTAGAATGATGAGGAACTCTCTGAATTCATGGGATTATGGGATACAATACCATGTGGATATCATAAGGATAGATTTGACATCATACTAGACACACATGCCTACTATGGGGAAACAATTGAATCCTCCAGTCACAAAAGTGAAAATTTGAGAATAATCTTTAGGTCTTTGAGTGAAAACCACACTATGGCACTCTCATACCCAAAAATAATAAAAATGAAGGATGCATCCAATGGTGAAAACCTCTATGAGGTGCCATAGAATGAGGGATTAAATCTTCCCCTTAGTGCCATTCATCTAGAGAAGTTAATAGTCTTAGTAGATAAGTGCAATCCAGTCAACTTGGGAACAAAAGAACTGCCACACATAACCTTCAATGCAGAATCACTTCTAACAGAGGAACATAAACTTCTAGCTACATTCCTAAAAGAAAGAAAGAAAAAATCTGCATGGACCTATGTCGATATGCCTAGGCTTGATCTAGAGGTTGTGGTTCACCACCTAGCTGTATATCCTAAAGCAAATCCAGTGAGACAAAGGCTAAGAAAGATGCATGATCGTTAGATAGCATTATTGGTCAAAATGGAATTACAAAAGCTCCTAGATGCCATATTCATACAACCAGTTGATTATCTAGAGTGGTTCTCAAATATTGTACCTATTTCAAAGCCCATTGGGGGCATTCGTATATGCACATAATTTAGATATTTGAACAAAGCATGTCCCAAGGATGAATACCCCCTCCCAAAAATTGACATGATTATGGATATGATAACAGGGCATGAGATGCTATCATTAATGGACAGATTCTTAGGTTATAATCAAATCATGATAGCCAAAGATGACCAACACAAAATGACTTTCACCTATCCATTAGGGACATATTGCTAGAATATGATGCCATTCGGGTTGAAAAATATAGGAGCTACCTAAAAAAGGGCCATGAAGCTCATCTTTAATGATATGATTCACAAAAATATGGAAGATTATGTGGATGACATGTTGGCCAAGTCAAAGAAACGTCGAGATCATATAGCAGCATTGGGCTCCATCTTTGATAGGTTAGAGGAAGACAAAGTCAGACTCAATCCAAAGAAGTGTGTCTTTGAGGTATAGTCATGAAAACTCCTTGGGTATATCATGTATATGGGAGGAATTGAGATAGACTCGCTAAGGTCAAGGAAATTCTCAAAATGGAGGCACCAAAAACTTTGAAACAACTCATAGGATCACAAGGAAGGCTCCAGTCCATCCGCCAATTCAAAGCACAACTAGTAGGCAAGGCTATCCCATCTACTCCACAAGGGGTTAGCATACAAATGGGATGAGAAATGTGATTAGGTATTCAAAAAAATCAAGGAGTACTTACTCACACCACCAGTACTCAAGCCACCAATTCCAAGAAAACCCTTGATCTTGCATATATCAGCAACAACTATGGCTCCTAGCGCTCTCTTGGCACAACATGATGAAAATGGGAAAGAGAGAGCTATCTACTACATCAGTAGAACCATGGTGGGACATGAATTGAATTACACATCCATTGAGAAGGCTTGCTTAGCAGTCATTTTTTTCGTACAAAAATTTAGACATTATATGTTAGCACATCAAATAAAACTCATTGCAAAGATAGACCCACTCAAGTACCTGCTTTCTAAAGAAACTCTCACAGGGTGAACAACTAAATGGGTTATAATCCTGATAGAGCATGACATTGAGTATGTGGAATGCAAGGCCATCAAAGGGTAAGCAATTGCAAATCAACTGGCAGAAGCACCGATATACTTAGAGAATCCACTTGTATCAGAGTTCCCTAATGAATCCATCTTTAACCTAAGTGTGGAAAATCACTAGAAAATGTACATTGATGGATCCTACACACAACACGGGTTAGGAGCTGGAATCTTCTTCATCACTCCACAAGGGGATTACATACCTAAATCATACAAGCTATCATTTCCCTGCACAAATAACATTGTAGAATATGAGGCTCTTATTGTAGGGCTGAGAATTGCAGTGCAATGAAAAATCATGGCAGTTAAGGTCTATGGAGATTCACAACTCATAATCAACTTGGTAAATGGTGAGTATCAAATGAAGGATGACAAGTTGACTCCATACAAGAAACTGGTGGAAAGTCTCAAATAGTTCTTCATTGATATCACATTTGAGCAACTCCCTAGAGAAAATAATAGAGTGGCGGATGCTATTGCAACAATTGGATTTCTATTGGATATCCCACAAAACATCACAAAGCAAGAATTCCTTGTAGAGAAGCTTCTCGAACCAGCATTTGAGGTACAAGAGTCTGAATTTGTGTGTGAAATCGTTGGTCCTAATGATCCCTAGTATCATGATATATACACCTACTTGAGAATAGGAGTCCTCCCTATAGATATAACCCTGAATATTAAAAGATCCTTTATCAAGAATTCATCCCATTTTTTCATCCAAGGAGATGTCCTATATTGTAGAAGCATTGAAGGAACCCTTCTATGATGCCTAAACACTGAGGAAGCTTTGACTGCTTTAACCAAGGTACACAACAAAATTTGTGGTTCACATTTGAGTGGTATGAACTTGGCTAAGAAACTACCAAGGACTAGGTACTATTGGCCTACAATGGAAAGGGAAGCTAATGACTATGTTCGAAGGTGTTTGCAGTGTCAGCCTTATAGAGATCTCATCCATGCACCAGTTCATGAGCTCCACCCAATTAATACACCTTGGCCCTTTTCACAATGGGGGCTCGATCTCATTGGAAAAATTACCCCCACCTCATCTAGTGGACATAGGTTCATAGTCACCACCACATAGTACTTCATGAAGTGGGTAGAGGCCATTCCCATAACCTATATCACAGGAAAGTAGATATCCAAGTTCATCCTAAACTACCTATTTTTCCACTACGGTGTCCCTCAAGCCATTATCTCAGATAACGAGACACCTTTCAAAAAAAAGGATGTTTGAGACCTATGCCAAAAATTAAATATCCAACATCATTTTTCCACTCCATACTACCCCCAAGTAAATGACCAAGCTAAAAAAACCAATAAGACCATCCTAAAAAATCCTCAAGAAAATAGTCAATGATGTTGGTCATGACTGACACCTGTAGCTAAAGCCCGCCTTATAGGCCTATCGAACAAGTATCCATCCACCAATAGGTGCCACCCCTTTCTCCCTAGTCTATGGATTAGAATCCATTCTCCCTATTGAGATTGAGCTCCCATGCCTAAGAATATCATTGCAAAATCTCATCAAAGATGAAGAATATCGGGTATCACGATTAAACGAGCTAGAACTACTAGATGGGCGGCACATGGATGCCTTAAACCATTTGCAATTCTACCAAAACCGTCTCAAGCAAAGTTAAACCAAAAAAATCAAAATTCAAACCTTCCAAGTTAGAGAACTTGTGTTGAAGGAGAATCAAAAGAATATTTTGAATTGAGATAGCAAGGGAAAATTTGAACCCAATTGGTTGGGACCCTTCATCATCACAACGAGCTACAAGTCAAGGGAATATCAAATATCAATGCCTGAAGGAGAACCTCTACAGAAGCCCATGAATAGCTCCCATCTCAAAAAAAATTATGCTTACAAGGTGTAAATCCAAAAATGAAAAAAAAATCAAAAAATTCAAAAATCTAAAAAAAATCAGAAAAAAGCATTGAAAATAGTAAAGAAAAAAATCATCCTCTAGTGAAAATAACTTCGATGGCACTTTAGGAAAGTACCTTGGTGAAAACCTGGAAAACAAGGTCCTTGTGTAAATAAGAACTTTCCATCCATTGGGATCTCCATGACTTGTTCTGAATCATTCATCCATCGCATTCCATATATCTTTTCATCACCTATCTGTGTTTGCATCATAGCTTGATCTTGTGTTTGTATCATGATCCCTCCTAGTATTACTCATTTCATTTATAAGGTCAATTTTTCTTGCCTATATTAGAGTAGTCTATTGCATCATGCTGGGGGCATTTTCTCATCGAATCAGATTCATGTATATTCTTGAAGCCTCCCTTAAAATAAAAAAATCCAAACAAACATTTAGAAAATAAAAAAATCCAAAAACATTCATAAAATTAGAAAGTCCAAAAACATTCAAAACACATCAAAATAAAAAATAGGTCAAAAAAGTAAAAAATAGAGTCATCTTGTCGAACTACGGGTCTCTGAGCTTTAAACATAGCAAGGTTGATCTTTGATCATCCCCCGAGACACTTAGGCTAGTCCTTTAAGAGTCTATCATAATAAACTGGCAATCCATTTGTACATCTCATCAATAATTGAGTCTATGTAAGTCGAAATACGTGGTCTCTATGTGTATAATGTAGGCAAGGCTAATCTTTGATCAACCCCTAAGGCCCCTAGGATAGGTCTTTAGGTTAGTCTCTTGGTCAAAATCTTAGAAAACCCAAAACATTTGGAAAATTAGAAAATCAAAACACTTGCAAAACATCTTAAAAATACCAAAAAAATAGCCTCAAAACATTTCAAAAACCTCAAAAACATCCAAATATTTGAAAAAATCCATCCACCCCATCTCACTTTCACTTGAAATAAACATCACTCATAATGAGAAAAATGTCATCCTCAACCTTTGGTAAAACAATTGAAAACAAGTCTAGCAGTTCAAAAGTGAAAACTCAAGCATCAAAGTCTCAAGTCTAGGTCAATAGGTAAACAAGTTGGTCAACTCTTGGTATTAATAGCTCATCATCCATTTTGTCCCAAATCATCTAATAACATCATGTCCTAGGATACGTCCTTCCTAAAATGGACATCAACATCAGGCATCACCATAGTTTAGTCTCTGCTAGTGGTATGAATAACATTAGCTTGTTTGATTACTTGGTCTTTTTCTTTTGACTTATCTTATTGTGCTCATTCTAATTACCTCTTGATGATCTCCAAACAAAAGGATTTAGAGAGAAAGGAATGAGGCAATGATCATTATCTTTTTATCTAATGTGCTTGTTGGATGTTCTTATAATATAACCTTGGTCATGGGTGCTTTGTTTAGGTGTAGGGAGGATGTTTTAGGTGTCTTGTTGACCACATAGGAAGGCTTTCCTTTCTATGTTTTGGTATGAGATGTTTGAAATATCTAAACTACATTTGGAATAAGGTTTCATATGTCAGGTGTGAACATGAATACTCCTATCTGATTGTCGATTCAAAGTCCATCGCACTAGGCATAATGCCATCCTGATTTTTTATACCTTGATGCATCATACCTATGTGTGTTATCAAACATAAGGTAAGTACCCCTTTTAAAGTCCCAATTCCTAATAAACAAATCATCATCATCATCATCATAATCATCATCTATAATAAAGTCTCGTAAATCATGGACTTGTTGGATCTTCTTGTCTTCATATCATTTCTTCTTTCTTCTGTATATCATCCATATCATATCATATAGGAAACATTGATCATCTCACATCCATTTAATTTCATCATTGCATAATATATATTGGTCATTCTAAGCATCTCATAATCCATACATTTCATCCATTACATAATTATAAAAAACATTATCATATATGCATCATCATATCATCCATTTGCATCATCACATAAGCATCATCATGTCATCATAAAAGCATCATCATATCATATCATGTGCACCATCATGTCATCCATAGATGGATCATCATATCTTGCAATAATCATAAAATCATCATGTCATCCATATATGCATCATTATATCATACATGAAAAAGGTACTGAAAAAGAAAAGGAATGTCATAAACATCCCATACATCTCATGATCAAACCATACATTGTCATCCATTAGGTGCATAATATAGATCTATTAGTCTAAGCATATCAAAATTATTTTCATATCATAACATTTGCATCCATATCATCCATACATCATCATAAAAAGTGCATATAAAAGATACTAAAAAAGAAATGCATCCATCCACCCATTAGCATAATCATACATACATTTCATAATATAGAATCATACATACATTGCATCACATAATAGAGAGTCACATCATGTCATCACATTGGATATAGAAAAGTAAATGCATCCATCCATCATGCATAAATAAAATAAACACATCTCATAATTGAATTGATCATATCATATATATCAATAATGTAACTATCATGGTACAAAATTAGGATCAAATGTGTATGTATCAATCAATGTATACAAATTACCATGGAGCTATAAAAAATGGAGCCTGTCAATTGGAAAAAGAATAGTGTCGTTGATAAAAAATGTGAGCTAGCCTTGGTGGTTGCTCTCCTCACCTGACTGTCTCTTAGGCTAATCCTACCTGTACCTTGTCTACTAGGAGAAATTTTCCACCCGAGCTGCTGGAGGCATGCTTGCTGATAATGAAACCAATAATACTCGGTCTCCCATACTATGTCATGGTACATCCATGTTGGAACTGTCCTATCCTGTGTTGTCACTGCCATGCTCTCCAACTATTGTCATCTACCGACCTCCTGTGCTAACTGCAGCTTTGTGGCCTATCTTTGCTGCCTCTTCTAATCACGTTGTACTATAAGGGCCTAGACCTATTTCTGAGCCTGGTCTCTCTCGGCCATCAATGTTTGCATCTATGCTTGAAGCTATTGTATCAACACATCCCTCTAATTAGGTTGAGGTGGTGGCAGTGGCTAATCTCTCTGTGTGGGTTGTTGGTCCCTCATAGGTGGCTATTGATCTCTAGGGGAATCTCTTTACTGATTCCTATCTCCTTGATCTCTATGCTTTGGCTAGTGGGGAGGTGGTCCTCCTCCTACATCTTTGTCTATGTCTCCTCCTGCTCCTGCTCCTCACCCCCACCTTGCTGTTTGGCCTCGGGGTCTCCACCGCGGAAGAACTGTCCTTGACATTGTCAATCAGAGTGGAGATCTAAACCAGTCATCGTAATCTTGTGTAGTACTTGGGTCTGCTTTCCCCTGATCATATTCCCAAGGTCTCGCTACTAGCTATCTAAAACTATCGACTGCAACCTTTGGTGGGATCACTCGACCCCATGTCGTCTCTTGGATAGTCCTAGCAAATATAGCCACATACTAATCATCTAGCTTGTCTTGAACATCACCAAGCTACTTGACTACCCTATCTGGTAGGTAATGCTCAATCATCATGTGCTCTCTACCCTGCATCAACCTATCATGCCTTGTATAAAAGGGTTGATGTACATCATCATACCATGTGGGCATCCCTAGCCCAGGTCTCCAAGTAAATGTGGTCATCTCACTGATGACCCTTTGCTAGTAAAGAATGCTAGCCTATCTTGTGTGCGTGAAGGTAAGACCACCCCTGTATCGCTAGACTGCTAGGTCATCGGGCTCCACATTGACCACTATGACCCATGGGAAAAGCACAACAATATGCTCCTAGGCCCAAATGTATTGAAGTGTGACCCTGGCTCCAAGGGCTTTGCTTTCACAATATGTGAACTCGTGCAATTCATGGTAAAGCGAGATCAACATCATTGGTCCCCACACAAAGCAACACTTCTTGAAGAGAATTTGTTCCCAATCTAGACCCCATCCTAGACTGAAATACCCGCCCTTCCGATCTAGAGCTAGAAGTCCTAAAATAATCACTACCACAATTAGTCGAAATGTCAACACCTAACCTCTATAGTGATCAATCTCAATTTGACCCTTGGAAAAGATGATCTCATCCGGCCCCATAATCTCATAGCAGGCATTAGTCCTTGTGTCCATGTCATATATAACCCTTCTCCATGGATGGACAATCACAGAATCCACTAGATGTCCTCCAATGTGACGGTCACCTTGCTACTGAGAAGATAAAAGGATCATGTCTCACTATGCAATCGCTCGGCTAGTGCTGTCATCATGCCTAAGTGAGTCCTAATAATGGGCGCATACATGACATACCATAAACCAATCACTCCAAGGTGATCCTGAAGCAACTTGTGTAATCTGGACAATCTGCTAAGCATCGAGGATCAATGCTTGCATGAATGTATGAGTTCTCTATCCTTTTGCACCAATAAATCCACAACGCCAAGTTTCATAAAAATTATGGATCTTGTTTGAAGTTTTCTTGACTAAAAAAACAAAAGTGTAACTATTTGGAAACTACAAACTATGTCGCTAGGACCCCCAAACTCAACCGCGACGACACTATTTGATTGCGCATCTGTTTGACCTGAGAACCCTAAACACCTAACTGGACCGCAACGATGCCATTTGCATCTACGTTGCCCTTTGAAGTTTGAGCCCTAAATCCTAAACTGTAACATGACATCGCAGATAGTAGTAGTGGTGCAGTTTGAGGCCTAGCATTTTTTATTCAACCCTTTCAATAGCACTAAACAAAGCCACTAGACAAGTTTGACTTTTAAAAATGATTAAATGTGCACAAAAATTGAAATGACAAGTTGGGTTAGGGTCACATACCGATGGTCCTGCACCTAGAAGTCGTTGGTAGACTCACACTCGCTTGGAGAAGTGTCAGGGAAGCAATCTTTGTGCCATCTCACATGAAGGTCAGAGCTCAAAAACAAGAAATTCTAAAGGTTGAGTGAGCAAATGAATTGAAAGTGACCGCTTGAGGGTTATTCAAGCATGAAAATTAGGGTTTTTTGACCCTGTTTGGCCATCAACCTGGGATTTTGTGCTTCGACCCCATTTTTGCCTCATAGAGGCTCGTTTTGCATCTTTTTTGCATTTTGGAACATTTTTTGGCATCCTAGATCTTTTTTGGACTTGTCGGGAAGTTTGTCCTCTTTTTTTGAGAAATCACCCAAAAATCCAAATTTTCATTTGATCTCTCGAGGGGGTAGTATACCAATGTAATTCTTTTGTTGGGGCAGCAGTAAGGCATTTGAAAAAATCATTTTTAAATTTTTTTTTGATCTTGGCAAGTTTATTCTTTGAACCAACGCAAGAGGTACATTGCTTTAAAGAGGGGAAAAATGTAGACATGAAAAATATACTGATTGATCTCGTGCACCTGATCCTAATTTACTAACACTAGTTCATCCTAAATCATCTCCTTTGCTAACCATTTAATCAAATACCCCTTATTTGATTAAATCCATCATATTTCATCTTTTAATTAAATAAATCCCTCTATTTGATTAAATCATTATCTTCTAGAATTAATTAAATAAATCATTTTGTTTAATTAATCCTTTTGTCCCTCTTTTAATTAAATAATTCATTTTATTTAATTAAGTCCTAAAGTCATCTCCTTTAAATTGAATAAATTAATCCTTATTTGATTTAAATCTAACATCATCCCCTTTAATTAAATAAATCAAACTTTATTTAATTAAGTCTAAAATTCATTATTCCTCTCATCTTGATTTATTTAAATCCAAAAATCTAAGTCAAAATGTCAAATCAACTAATTATCATCTAAGTTAATCAAATCTTGATTAACACTAACACTAATCCATCTAATCCTCTAGATTTTACAACTTGTGCAAGTGAATCAATTTAATTGATTTATTAAATCTTTCATTTTCATTCAAAAAGGCATCAAATTTGGAATATTCCTCAAATTTGAATTCTCCCTCCCAAATGTCTTATCCTACAACTTGGAATTTATTTCTATTACAAGTCCTTTTTCTTGAGCCATGTGGCATTAACTCCTCTTCCACATCTCCCTCCACAAGCCATCTTTTGAATTTAAAATATCCACCTAATAGCATTTATGTACAAATTCATCAAAATGTGATCCACCTCTCTCCATTCACATGTTGACAAGTAGCATTGTGCTATTGGTTGATCTTTTTTCCCACATTCATCCTTTTTGCTCATTCCTCCATCCTTCTCTTCTATAAATAGAAGGCTCTTTTACTAATTTTGGATTGACAACTTATGCAAAGTTATTATCTTCATGCTTTGAGAAATTTCATCCACTCTCATCCAAATTTCATAGTTCTCATCAATTTCATAGCTAGGTTATGGAAAATTTTATCAAGGAGCACCATTGATCATCATCAAGCTTGCAATGAATTGGGAAAGGGCTATTTTTCATATCAAAATAGTACCAATTCCCCCGTGGGATTGAGAGTTTGAGAATTTAGATAGGAATTAGATTATTTTTATTTGTGTTCTTCCTTTATTTCTTGTTCTTCATGCTTCAAATGAATCTTATGGGGAATGGTAGTTTAGATGTGCATAATTGACTAACTTTGTGTTTGTTGCTCATGTTTGTGTAGGTCTAGATCACCATTCACAAGTTGCATGTAGTTGGTTTTAGTTGAATGCTAGCTGACTTTAGTTGACTTGGAATGCATGACTAATGACTTGAGTTGCATGGAAAATAATAGGTGATACATTCAGTTAAGTGGGGATGATCAATCATGCATGATATTTGCATGAATGGTGGAGAGATATGTTTCAATTAACAAAGATTGACTTTGACCCACCTTGGTCACCCAAGTTGGCATCTTGGAGTTAACACTTTTGCATGATAAGATATTTTATAAGGTTGAGTTAAGTGGGACCATTCTTGTGTGCCAACTTTGTGGAGAATCTTACAAGATATCTTCAGAATCAATGTTGAGTTATGAATTCAGTTTAGGATGACCAAATTGATGAAGGACTTGGCTTGACATTGTTTTTCATGGAAGAATTCTACTTGAAAAGAATAGGAATAGGTTTTGTGAGATAAGCTTTGTGCTTTCTAATTGTAAACTCTTTGGAGTTTACAAGGCTCATTATTGTTTATAAATTGCAGCAAGTTGAAGAGAGTTTTATCAGATTTTATTGTAGGTTGTGAAGAAGAATTGTTGAAGAAAAAAGAAGCATCTCAAACAAGGATTGATAAAGAATTATTGTAATCTTGTTCTAAGGTTAAATAATGCAAGCCACTATTGATTCTGGTGGTGGGCATTTTTCCTGAAAGGGTTTCTCCATGGTATATGTTGTGTCACTTCTATCTTCTAGTCTTATTCTTCTACAATCTTTTGTCTACTTCTACAAATGGTAAAATTAATCTAAAAAGATAATCATCCACAAAAAAATTGTAACAAAGAACACTTAATTAGATCTATAGTATAATAGTTTTACAAGTTCTAAATCTACATAATTACCTCCATTTTTCAACACTTGGTATCAAAGCTAACGGTTGGGTAGAGTTTGGTATGCGTTTCTCTTAAAAGTTTGAAGGTTTTTTGGCTATATTGGGAGCTTTTACTATTGTGTTATTGCTGATTTTGAAAAATAAGTTTGTTACAATGAGTTTATTTTCTCATTTAGCTATTGAAAGATTCAATGGATCTAATTATGAGATGTGGAAACTAAAAATGGAGGATCTCCTTGAGGAGAGAGATTAGTAGCTAGTTATTGGTATTGAGACAAAGTCACCTACAATGATGCCAAATGAGGATTGGGATAAGCTTGATAAGAAGGCAAGAGGAACCATAAGATTATGTCTTGCTGATGTTGTTCTCTTGAATGTTTAAGAAGAAACTACTACATATATAAATTGTGGAAGAGAATTGGTGATATTTATCAAACTAAAAGTATTGCTAATAAGTTGTATCTGAAAAGATAGTTATATTCTTCAAAGATGAAATATGGTTATTCTATTACAAATCACTTGAATGATTTTAATTTGATTCTAAGTCAGATAGCATCTATAGATGTGAATCTAGAAGATGAAGCTAAATGCATTTTGTTACTTTGTTCTTTACTAGAATCTTGGGAAAATCTAATTATTTCTATCAGTGGTAGTGGTGCAGATCTAAAGATGGACAATATAATTCCTAATCTCCTATTAGAGGAGATGAGGAGGAAGTCTAAAACGGAAATCCAAGATGCCTTGTTTGTAAAAGGTAGGCTTGAGAAAAAGGAACCTAAGGGAGACAAGGAAGGGAAAGGTAAGTCCGAAGGATGGAGTAAGGTAAAGTGTTGGAACTATGGGAAACTGGTACATGCAAAGAAGGATTGTAAGAACAAGAAAAATAGTTTTTATTCTTCTATAGAAGAATCCTCGGATGACGGTAATCATGCATTGATCATTTCATGTAAAAATGTTAGTGATGAATCTTTACTTGATGTTAAAGAGTGATCTTGATGAAGAGGATAGTAGTCATGATGCCATGTGTAGCTTGTACCACAGTTTAGTGGGATTTATTAGTAGTGACGTGGGTGCATCATTGGCAAGGTTACAGAGACTTGGGAAAGGTATTGGTTTTAATTGCAAGTTAAAATTGAATGTGATAGTCAAAGTGCTATTTATTTAGCCAAAACTCCTATGTATCATGCTCGTACTAAGCATGTTGATGTTCAATATCACTTTGTGTGAGAAATTGTTGAAAGTGGGAAGGTATTAATTGAGAAAGTTGACACTTTGATTAATGCTACATATTATCTTACGAAACTAATTCCTACAGATAAGTTCTCTTGGTTTTGAGTATTAATAATTTGCTTGGAGAGTCGTGATTATGCAAGTTGCATTTGAAGTTGGCATGGATTGATTAGTTGGTGCAGGAAGGCCATTGACCTTGAGTCCTGCACTTGATTTATAATAATGATTCCTTGTTTAGAATAATTGCAATGTATAATGTGAAGTGGGAGAATGTTCGGAATAGGATTCCATTTAATCATAATCCTAAACATATTTCATTTATCTCCTAAGTCCTTGGAAAGTGTTCCCCAACACTAGGATTAGAAAGAGATTAAATTTGAATGAAATGAACATGTAAATTGGCATTTGTAATTAATTATAAATGATAGGAACATGTGGGGATGCCAAAGAAGAGCTCCTACAAAATAGGAGCACATGGGGCATCCACATGGAAGGTGGAACTTACCTTGAGTTAAGTTAACTATTTGGAGAAAAGATAACACTTCAATAATGCATGTAAATATCCTAGAAGTTAGGGATTGATGCTTACATGCATGGAGTTCAGTTCAGTTCAAATCATATTAGTTTAGTTCAATTTAGTTCACTATTAGTTCAACTCAGTTTAGTTTAGTTTAGTTTAGTTATGGTTCAATTATCTTCAAGTGCATCTAGTTAGTTTCAATTGAATGCTAGTTCTTCAATTGACTTGGAATAAACGACTAATGACTTGGGTTGCATGACAGATAATAGGCGATACTTTTAGTTAAGTGGGGATGATCAATCATGCATGATATTTGTATGAATGGTGGAGAGATATGCTTTAGTTAACAAATATTAACTTGGACCCACCTTGGGCACCCAATTTGGCATCTTGGAGTTAACACTTTTGCATGATAATATATTTTATAAGGATGAGTTAAGCATGCCCATTGTTGTGTGCCAACTTTGAGGATAAGCTTACAAGATATCTTTAGAATCAATGTTGAGTTATGACTTTAGTTTGGGATGCCCAAATTGATGAAGGACTTGGTTTGAATTTTTTTTTAATGGAAGAACTCTACTTGAAAAGAATAGGTGTAGGTTTTGTGAGATAAGCTTTGTGCTTTGTAATTGTAAACTCTTTGGAGTTTACAAGGCTCATTATTGTCTATAAATTGTAGGAAGTTGAAGAGAGTTTTATCAAATTTTGTTGTAGGTTGTGAAGAAGAATTGTTGAAGGAAAAAGAAGCATCTCATGCAAGGATTGATAAAGAATTATTGTAATCTTGTTCTAAGGTTAAATAATACAAGCCACTATTGATTCTAGTGGTGGAATTTTTTCCTGAAAGGGTTTCTCCATGGTATATGTTGTGTCACTTCTATCTTCTAATCTTATTCTTCTACAATCTTCTGTCTACTTCTACAAATGGTAAAATGAATCTAAACAAATAATCACCCACAAAGAAATTGTAACAAATAACACTTAATTAGATCTACAATATAATAGTTTTACAAGTTCTAAAGCTACATAATTACCTCTATTTTTCAACAATAATGTAGAGAGGGGAGGGACAAGGAAGAGGAGAGAGATAAGAATGAAGAGAAATAGATGGCTAAGGAGGGATAAAGAGGTTGGAAAGGAGTGACTTAAATACTTAGAGAGGGGAGAGGTAGAGAGGTGAGGGGAGAGAGAGAAGTTCACAAATAGGGAAAGAGGGGTAAGGAGGAGGGAGAGAGTTGGAGAGGGAAGGAAGTACTTAGAGATCTTGAAGAGATATAGAGGTGAGAGGCCCATAGCCATGGAGAGAGGGATGAGAGACATAGGGGGAGAGATAGGGGTGAGAGATAGAGGGATGAGAGAGGTGGGTAATGAGACAAGGAAGGAGATGTAGAGAGGTAAAAATGGAAGGAGGGAGAGACCTGGAGATGGGGAGAGAGAGGGTGGGATGGAGAGGTAGTGATCAAGAGAAAGGAGAGAGATGGGAAAGAAATAATAATTTTGAGGGAGAGATAAGAAGATAGACATAGGGAGGCAAGGATATAGTTGGGGGTAAGGATGGAAGGAAAGGTAGAGAGGGAGGTAGGGAGAGAGAGTGGGAGAGACCTAGAGAGGGGAGGGAGAGAGAGAGAAGAGAGGGAGAGAGAAAAGGAAGTATTGATAGAGAAATAACAAGAGATGGATGGAGAGGTACACATGGAGGGAGTGAGAGACATAGGGAGGAGGAGATGGAGATGTGATGACCTATAGAGGGGAGGGAGAGAGAAGATGAGAGAGAGAAGAACAAGGTGAGAGAGATAGAGGGTGGAGAGGTGGGTAATGAGACAAGAAGGGAGACTTGGAGATGGGGAGAGAGAGGGTGTGAGGGATAGGTAGCAATTAAGAGAAAGGAGAGAGATAGGTGAGAAACAGTAACAAAGGGAGAGATAAGAAGAGAGAAGTAGGGAGGAAAGGATGGAGATGGGGTTAAGGAGGGAACGAAAGGTAGAGACTTAGAGAGGGTTGAGAAAGAAGAGGGTAAGTATTGGTTAAGAGGGGAGGTAGAGGGAGTGAAAGGTAAAACCTTGACTATCCATCATCGATCATAAATCGTAAAATCTAAGCCTTATCAAAGTGGGGGAGAGAGACAAAGAGAAAGCAAAGTTGGATTTAACATTAACCAATGCAATCAATTTGGAGAGCACCAAATTTGGCACTCACCAAACGTTGCATTTCATTTGGCAAGTGCCAAATTTGGCACTCACCAAATGTTACATTTCATTTGGAGAGCACCAAATTTGGCACTCGCCAAATGTTACATTTCATTTGGCGAGCACCAAATTTAGTACTCACCAAATGTTACGTTTCATTTGGAAAACTCCAAATTTGTCACTCGTCAAATGTTGCATTTCATTTGGTAAGTGCCAAATTGATTGCTTTGTGAAATACCAACCCAAAGGGTTGGATTTTTCCTTGGGAATCTGATCGAAAGGGTTGGACAACTATTTCATTTCAAGGACGCGATTTTGTGAAAGTGTAACAAAATTTTGCATATTTTTGGCCATGTTATCCATTAGGTTTGCACATCTTTCCATGCAATTTTATAAAAAATCACGATGAAATTAGGCTCTCCCTTACTTGTATAACCATATAATTTTTTTAATGTTTTGGTTATGTTAAGTTTTTCATCTATAACTTCTCTTGTTAGCGCCTCTATTTTTTGTCAAAAACCGACATGTGCTAGTTTTGGTAGAGATTTTTCCTTGTTGATCGAATTTTGAAACAAATTACATTTTTATAAACTGTATTCCATTCTACACATAATGAAAAAATTGATTTTTGATTATTTTTCAAAAAAATTAGGGGGAATACGCTCAAATTTCAGCTTTTTAGAATGTCTCCACTTCAAAAACTGGTAAAATATTATATATTCATTAAAAAATTATCCCAAAAATGGGATAAACTACATGGTATTAGCTAATTTCTCATCGTAACAATTTGTGAAATTCTAAAAAAATGTTAACTTATTAGGGATGCCACAATAGATGCTATGCTATTTTATTTGATAAAAACAAGACCACTTTTGGTGGGCCCCCTTTTTCAAACCCTTAATATTCGTTATTTTCAAAAAGAATTATTAGCTTATAAAGTAGATTCAAAGCACTACAACTCTTTTTCTTGTTGCATCTTCAAATTTTGAGTGTAACTATCTTCATTTTATTGTGAACATTAGACTTTGTTGACTTTTTAAAAAGTGGCATCTTAAGAGCTATTTTTGTGTCACAACTTAGTGCACTTAATTGTCTTGGCAAGAGGTTCCTCTACTAACATTATTTCCAAAATTGACACCACCTGTACTAAATTAAGGATCTCCTAAATCTAAGGACAAAAAATGTCACAATTCCCTAGCATGTTGATATCCCAACTGTCACCCAAGCTTTCAAAGATTACAAGACATGAGTGATGTCTAATCAACAAGAGCAGACAACTAGTGAAGGACTTGTGGACTCGCTCAACTAGCCATGTCAATGCTAGCTATATTTTATTTAATGTTTTAATTTCAAAAAGTTCAAATGTAATGAATTTTATTTTGCAGTTCTTTTTAAAGGACCGGTTTTCAAGATTCTAGTGACAATTATGTTTTGTAATGTTTAAATATGTAATTCGAGGAAATTTTAAGGGTTTGTCTTGTTTTGATTCCCATTACACTTTGATGTAAGATGAGAATCGATCAAAGAAGGATCAATGCAATTTTGCTTGTTTATGACAAAATTTATTGTCTGTGTGCATATGAGATTTGGGTGTGATGCTTAGTGTTTATGAATAAGTTTGTGAGCTTAGATAAATGCTTGAATATTACCTTTCTTTAGTGAATATGGAATTACATTGGTTTACATTCATCTTCTTTGGAATAGAGAAAAGTTGAATTCTTAATAGTTTTTTATCTACGGATGATATCTCAATATTTGTGTTGGAGTATTAGTAATATTAATCTTTCAAGTTTTACAACCTGTGCATTTGAGTTGATATTTTTGAAGATTTATTCTAGTTGAATTTGTATCATGGCTATGAACAAACGTTAGTATTGCATTTACTACTTTATGGTGAGAAGTATACCCATCTTTTAAATTTCAAAAAATCAAAATTTTATCTTACAAGGGAGTTGTACCTTAATTAAAATTCAGAGGAAGATCACCAATGAAATGGTGATCTCTCAAAATATTTGCTGCTTATTTATCTTTATTCTAGGAAATAAAGATTCATAATAATTTGAGTCTCAAGAAGACAAATGTATCAACCAATAAACATTACTAAATATTTTGTGATGCAAATTATTCTTTATAATTTAGAATGAAATTTTTTACCAACATTTGTCATACTTGGTCTAAGGAAATGAATAAAAAATTAGAATACACTAATATTTCTTTGTAAGTGGACTTAAATTGCTACAAACTTGTCCCTTTTATATATGTTGATAATTTTTGTATATATTTGGTTGTTGTAGTATATTTTTCATTGTATCGGTTGTGATGTTTATGATTTTTCCATGATAATTAAAGGCCTTGAATATGATGACAACCTTGGTCCAAGCATAGAATAATCCATTCAAAATCAAATACAAAGTATTTTATAAAATCAATACCTATTGTGAATACTATATCTTTTGAAAACTTCTAATTTTGGAAACCATACATTCAAATTAAAAAATATCAAGAGAAAACTTCATGCATCTCATTAGTATATTTATGTGTCTTCACATAGGCTATTTTATTTCTAAGTTTCACTATCGCTTTGGACTAAATAAATGAAAGAAGAATTACATTGTTAAAACTAATGTTGTTACCCTAAGTCTACACAAGGGTTCATGTAAAAATAATTTAAAGGAGGGGACTAGAATTTGGTTGTATTGCAACACTTGTTTTTAATTTTTCTTCCATTTATTTGTGTTTTGAGATGTGTTGATTTTAACATTTAATTTAGGTCAATTAACATAAAATTTAATAAAATATGAATATCCTTCCATCTAATTACTTTATCCTCTACTCATTTGTACACATTGAATTCTATTTAGTTACACATTCTAGATAATTATGCATATATAGGGACTTGAAATTGAGGGCTGGGTTGGATATCAAGAGGTCTACCATTAGGTATTTTTAACCCTATTTGTGGTGCAATTAGTTAGATGTGTGCATGAATTACTATGGTCATTTTTCAAAAAATTAGAATACACTAATATTTCTTTGTAAGTGGACTTAAATTGCTAAAAACTTGTCCCTTTTATATATGTTGATAATTTTTGTATATATTTGGTTGTTGTAGTATATTTTTCACTGTATCGGTTGTGATGTTTATGATTTTTCCATGATAATTAAAGGCCTTGAATATGATGACAAACTTGGTCCAAGCATAGAATAATCCATTCAAAATCAAATACAAATTATTTTATAAAATCAATACCTATTGTGAATACCATATCTTTTGAAAACTTCTAATTTTGGAAACCATACATTCAAATTAAAAAATATCAATAGAAAACTTCATGCATCTCATTAGTATATTTATGTGTCTTCACATAGGCTATTTTATTTCTAAGTTTCACTATCGCTTTGGACTAAATAAATGAAAGAAGAATTACATTGTTAAAACTAATGTTGTTACCCTAAGTCTACACAAGGGTTCATGTAAAAATAATTTAAAGGAGGGGACTAGAATTTGGTTGTATTGCAACACTTGTTTTTAATTTTTCTTCCATTTATTTGTGTTTTGAGATGTGTTGGTTTAACACTTAATTTAGGCGAATTAACATAAAATTTAATAAAATATGAATATCCTTCCATCTAATTACTTTATCCTCTACTCATTTATATACATTGAATTCTATTTAGTTACACATTCTAGATAATTATGTATATATAGGGACTTGAAATTGAGGGTTGGGTTGGATATCAAGAGGTCTACCATTAGGTATTTTTAACCCTATTTGTGGTGAAATTAGTTAGATGTGTGCATGAATTACTATGGTCATTTTTCCAACTGCTTAGAAAAGTACTTGGTAATTACTTAGGCCCACTTTTTGCAGTTTGGCTTTGGAGTTTGTGTTTGGATTTTAATTTATAGTAGGATATGAATATGATATATGTGAAAGTTATATTGTCATGATATTGGTAGAGTTCACTAATATGAACTAATGTATTTGATGCACATTGATGCGTAGTTTTGGTTATTGTAGTTGTTGGGTGATTTCTATGAACATAGTGAACTTTAGGTAGCTAGTGTAGTGTGATTATGGGCATTCTACCTTGAGCAATAGTTCATTTTGTTGGAACCTCTTATGATTTTTCAATGTGAATATCAAGTGGGAGAGTGGTAGGAGTAGGCTTGTTATTCACCTTACATGTCCTAAGGTCTATTATAACTTAATTGTTTGTAGACAATTAATTATTTATGTATCTCCAAGAATCATGAAGTGCAAAAAATGGAATGCTCAAGTGAGTGCACCAGCATGAGGACATATGTAATTATTTTATTGTTCTTTGGGAACTTGGAAATGTTAATGAGACAATGTTGAAGGGGTTAAATAGTAGACTTAGAAGAGTATCTTTGATTATTAGTGGTTGTAATTTTTGCTTCAAGGGGAAGTTATTATTAGTGGTTCAGTGGTTTTTAATGATAATCATCATGGTAGGTGGAAAGAAGATGATTTTGTAAAAGATATTACCAAAATTTTCTTTGAGAAAGTTTAAGTATATTATATAATTTACCCTAGAGTATCATTTTTGACAAGGGTAGTAGGTTCCTCAACAAATTTTGGTTAGTGCTATCAGCTATGATGGATACTAGGTTTATGAAGTCCACACTATATTTCATCTCTAAATTGATGGATAGATTGAGAGGATGAATCATAAAATCATTCGAATTTTGTGAAGATATCATTTAAAGAATATTCTCACATGTGGGATGAGTGTCTACCATATATCCAACATATGTATAACTATGCATTAAACCTAGCTCCACATGGAATAATCTATTTGGAATTTACCTTGGGTAACAACCATTCACACTAGTTGGTGTGGATTTACCTATCATGTTGAATAAGTTATAATTGCATGCCTAGAAAGAGTGGATAAGGTATATAGGTTTGTTGAGAGTATCTACAGGTGAAAATTAAAAGTTGTCACATTTTTATAAGAGAAATGACCAACATTTATGTAACTTTTTAACTTGAATAACTAGAAAGTGACATATATGTTTTAAATTTTGAAATGATATAAACTAATGAAATATAAAAAATAGTGTATTTATGTATTTTATTTTTTAATAAAAATTCAAAACTTATTTGAATGTAATTTTTTGTAAAATTAATGTTGTAATTTAGTTCCTAATAAAATGTTCAAAAATGTGCCCCCATTTATAGGGCCAAGTAGGTTAATCTTCCAACTGTTGTAAGAAAGGATGTGAAATGGATTCCCCTTAATGAAGGTTGGAACAAAATTAATTTTGATGGAGGGACAAAGGGGAATCCAAGAATGGTTGGGTCTAGATGCGTGATAAGAAATCATGAAGGGAAAATTTTACTGATAGCAGTAAAGAGATTAGGAAAATCAACAAAAATGAAGTTAAATTCCAAGCAATGTTGTTGGGTGTATGAAAAGGAGCCAAACAAATTTGTAAAGTGCATTTAGAAGGAGACTTGCAGATAGTGATAAACACTATTTGAATTGATAAAATGCCAAATTAGAAACTAAACAAGTTTTTGAAACAAATAAAAGAATCAATCAAAATTTTCAAGGATTACACTATGTTAGATGTATCCGAAAAAGAAAATAAGGTGGCAGATGATGTAGCAAAGAAAATGACCAAAATGAGTGAGAAGGAAGTTGAGGTTGATTCATTAATTACTTGGCAAAAATTTTGCAAAATGATGGCAAATAAAAAGGACATAATAAGTAGTCAAATCAAGCCTTAAGAATTTAAGTGAATAATTGGAATGTATGTGACATGAGGGGAGGCACGAAAGAAGCCAAATTAATAATGACTACTACATTTAAATTACACCAGTAGATGGAAGGAACACCATAAAGAAATTTGTGCTACCAAGATGGATACAACAATTTGCATGATGGAAAAAAGTGATAGATGGTCTTTTATGGTTATGTGTGGAAGGTGTTGAAGAAGGTGACAAAAATTGGACCTTCACTTTGGTGGACAACAAAAATAAAGAATAGGAAGATATTGAAGGAGGTTAGAATGGTTTTGAATCCTTTGTTCAATCACAGACTATAAAAAATAAGAAATATTAAGCTAGGATAGTTGTAGGGTAGTAGAATTCCATGAGCCTAGTAAAGTAAAGGGGAAGTTTGAGCCAATTTTGTAATTTATTGGCATAATTTGTATGTAAGGGATGAAAATTTTTAGAGACCTTCCACACAGAAATATTGGCTAAATGTGTATAATATTTTTGGAATCAATAGATGGGTGTGGCACCAAAGTGTCACATTTAAAAATAAAAAAAATGTTGAAAAATGTGGTTAAGTGGGATGTCACTCTTTATATATTAAATCTTATTATTTCTTCCTTCAATTTTTCTTGTATTTATAATTCAATATGGTAGTGCATGGATTAATTTTTCTTCATTTTGATAAATATTTATTTAAAATAAATCTTATATTTTTTGTGTACTAAAAACACAAGTATTTCAACAAGATGTAACTATTTATCTTAACAATTTATCCAAAATAGAAAAAAATATATCATCTTGTCATGGATTCTCTTTTAGATAGTGAATCATATTTTTATTTTTTTAATAAACCTTAGTATTTTCTCTTGACAAGAAAATTGAATTTATATTTTGCTACTAATAACCTACTTTTAATGAAAATAAAAAAGAAAAATTAAAAATTAAAAATTAAAATATTTAAAATATTTATAAATATATTTATAAAAACTCTATTTATTGATCTACAAAAGGATATTTCTAGAATTTAATGTTATTTACATAAGTAAGACTTATGGAAACATCAAGTTTTTTGAATAATTTTATTCTTTTAGTAAATTGATTCTAAAGTGATGCTATATATGTATTTAGTGACATTGCCAAATAGAAAAGTTGTAGCCTAGAATGAATCTAGTAGAATATATATTTGATCAAAATTTAGTTGAAAATGTTTAAATTTATTTATATTATTAAATTGGATTGAAGTGTGACACAACCTTGAACTATCATATCTACCATATCTAACAATAAGTTCATGAGAAACTACATCATCGACTAAAATTACAAGGAATTGCATGTTCAACATCATGGACCTTATTAGTTTTAGGTTTTTGAAATAAAATGGCTTTATCTCTAGAAAGAGTAGATTCAAGGGTTGCACATAAATATCTGTCCCCTTTGATATGGATCCTACACCATCATTAAGGAGATAGGTTCCAATGCCATTGGGCTTAATCTATCCCTTTTCTCAGATTACATCCAATTTTTAATCTATAGTTGTTTCTATTTAAACTATTGTTGGACACTTTAGAAGTTGAATAGCTTCGTAGTGTATATTTGAATCTAGATATTACCATATCACTAAACATAGATTAATTTTATTTGATTTTTTTTAAGACACTAAAAAAATAACATATTCTCTTTTATTGTGTGATACAAGCAATATTGTTTCCTTATTAGGGCAATGGTTCAACAAGAACAAAATTAAAAAGATCTTTCCTCATTTGTTATAGATTATTTGGATGGTATTTACATGGTTGAATATAGGAATTATTGAAAGCCATGCTTTTTTGTATTTTCTACATCTACTTTGTATTTTCAAAGATCTTTAGAGTGCAATTAGCCCTATAAAATTTACTTGGTTACTTAAGAGGAGAGTTATTGGTTTTCCTCTAGGAAAATTGAACTAGGTCTCTTGGAGACCTTTTCAATGCATCTAACTAGTTTAATTTATGACCTCGCCAAGTAGGGTATGAAGATTGCATAACTTTCTAGTTTTCTTATGATTTTGTAGTAAACTTGTCCTCATTTAGTTGTCAATTCCAACTTCCAAGGAGGACATGACTATGGTGATTGTTTGGATTTTGATGAGAATCATAATTTGTCATTTCACTAATTTTTCTAATTTGATTTGCAAAATGCATAATTGTTTGAATTCAAATAAATGAAGTAGAAACAAATGAAGTATAGTTGAAGGCATACATCTCTTTCACTAAGTTTACCATATATTTTATAAGCTCTCTCACAATTTTGAAAATAAATCTCTTTCAACTTTACTATAGTTTTTGTGATTTTTTTATTTGTTTCACGTTATTGGTTATAATAATTCCGTCCCTCACTAGTATATTATCCCTTGAATTCTCTTAATTAGATCAAACCAATTCAATAGTTAATTTTTTTTTTCAATTTTTAAATAAGATGATTAGGGGAGAGGACCTAGTAGTTGTGCACCCTAACTTTGTGCTTCTAATTATCCTACGTGGAAATTTCAAATCACTCCCAATTTTTTATAACAACTTACTTGGCAAGTCCCCTGCTTATAACTAAGGTTTCAGGGCCACATCATCAAATATGATGCCACATCAACATGCTTTTTGTCAAGGTGTCCAAAAAGGCCCAAAAAAAAGTGAGACCAATACTTGTGAATTCACAACATGTTTTATTGAGCACTGATGTGGAATCACATGATTAGTTGCTTTTTAGATCAAAGGAATACATTTTGTTTAATTATGTATAGTTATCATCAATACTAACAACTTTAAAGTCACAACTATTGGTCCAATATTGATAAAAATATTGGGCATTATATAAACAACTACTATTACAACTATTGAGACATGCTCAGGTACTAGGTCCTCTCCCCTATTTATTGTTTTTAAGTATAAATGAAATAACAAATAAATTAATGACTTTTTTTTTTTCTTTAAAACAATAATTATAAGGTTCAAAATATACTTTTTGCCACGTGGAATCCAAAAAAAAAACCAATTACACTTTTTTTTTTATAATTTAAATAATCACATATATGACTCATGATTCTATCCTATTATATAGGGGAGAGGGGCCCATAATGGAACATGGTCCAATAGTGGGGATAGAAGTAGTCCTTAGTGGGCCCTATAGTGGAACACATTACTATGCAATTGCAAAACATTTTTTATCCATAAAGTACGCAAAGTGACAAATCATGTGATGCCACATCAGTGCACTAATAAAACATGACTTAGTGCACCAGTATCACTCTTTTTTTTGGGCCTTTTTGAATACCTCAACAAAATCTATGCTGATGTGGCATCATATTTGATGATGTGGCACTAAAATGAAATATAAAAGCACGAGTTGTCAAATAAACTGTTGTACAGAATTGGAAGTGATTTGAAATTTCCACGTAAGATTTTGAGAAACGCGAAGTTAAGGTGCTCCACTATACACCCCTCTCCCCTATCCTCACTCTTTCTACGTCGCTATCATCTCAAAAGAAGTTTTTATTAAAGAACACTGATTTAACGATCAAAACTAATATTTTTGACTTTCTGCCATGTTAACCATAGGTCACGGATTGAAACCGGACTATTTCGCTAGTGGAAATTAATGTACATGGTATGATTTATGCAAAATCACTCAAAAGGCTTATTAAAGCAAAGCGTTAAGAAAAAGATCCGGTATTTTTCCATTTTCAACTCTTTTTATCCAATCTGGAAATTCTTTCATTTTCACTGCAAATTCCATTTTAAAGCAGAATTAAGCAGGAATACTTATCCCTTAAAACCTTAAACAAACAAATGATGGTGAAGTCGATTTTAGATCATGTTAACAATAACCAAATAACCCAAGCTTTTATTTTATAAAGGTTACACATATTAGCTTCCTTTTTCTCTTTCAGAAATGGTAGTCCTTACAGTAAACATATACAATTTGAAATACAGATTCTGGAAACCTCTGATAACTTATCTGCCTGGAGAGAGCCGAATGTGAAACTCTGTTTGTCAACCACCACAGCCGCCGCCACCACATCCTCCGCCCCCGCAGCCGCCTCCACCGCCGCAGCCGCCACCGCCGCCGCCGCAACCCCCACAGTTTGTATTATTTCCGATTTCAGAAGCAGCTAATGTTATGGCCGTAGCAGCAACAACTCCGCCTGCAACACCAGCCGCTCCTGCAAACCAAACATCCCTATTCCCATCACCACTCTTCATCGGCTCTCCTCCATTCACATATCCTAAATTTCCCTCGCTCCTCCCCTTTTTCTTCTTCTTTTCAGATGCACAGAAAAGAACAACCATGGAAGTCATTATGAGCCCTATAAATACCATAATTAGAAGCATGAAACCAGGCGGAACAGCATGTGGGTTTTCAAGAAGACCCCTCGGCATCTTCACAGATGTGTTCGGAACCCAAGTTTTCTGTGAATTGAATTCAATTGAAACTTTTCAAACATAACCTCTGAAGGATATCCTCTTCAATGAAAGCCTCTAAAAAAACTTGGCTGTTTCATGGAAAATACAATGGGCCTTATTCATGCCCTTTCTATTGACTTGAATGACGTGGTCAAGTTAAAATAATATTAGTCATGAATGATAAATAATACATTTATTATTATAAATAATATATAATATTAATTATGGATATATCTATATAATGATATATAATATTAATTATTAATAATATATTTATATAATGATGAGTAATATATTTAATATTAATGGAATGCGACAAAATTTATCCCGATCAATGCGGAGGGAAAATTTACTATTAGCAATTCAGGGAGGGAAAATTCACCGTGGGAAAATTCACCACCATGACAAATTCACCGGGAAGTAAAATTTACTGTCATTAATTCACCACCGGGAAAATTGATGGCTATTGTTAGTGGAAAATTAATCGGATTTAATTTTCCACCGCAATGAATTGGTCATGGTGAATTTTCTATTAGAGAATTAATTTTTGGTTCGTGAATTGCTGTAGTGAATTTTCCTAGACCAAAAATAATATTATTAATAACTAATTAATATATTTATATAATGACGAGTAATATACTTAATATTGATAATTTTAATAATTAATAATTATTATAATATAATATTAGATGTATTATAAGCTTAAATATATTATATATTTAAAATTATCATTAATATACAATATTGTTTAAATTATTATTTAATAAATATTAAATAATAATTAAAATTGATTAAATTATATCTAATATTATATAGTATATTAAAAATTATTTAAATAATAATATGTTAACATTAACATTAATATATTATATATCAAATATAGTTTAAATAATATTAATTATTAATACATTTATATAATGATGTATAATATATTTAATATTTTACTAACATTTTTTCTATATTCAATGGATGAGCTAAAACTGAAGAGAAGAATGAGATGCAAGACTGAATTGGCATTTTTCATTTTTAAAATGATTTAAGTTTTAAAAGTGGGTTTAAAAAAAAAATGGATTTTTTTAAAAAAAACAAAGAAAAAAAGGTAGTAGATAAAATTGAAATGAAAGATAGAATAATATTTTACTAATATTTCAATCTAATACTTTCTCTATTTTTTTTATTTTAAAAATAATTTAACAATTTAAAAGAGCTTTTTTTAAAACAAAAACAAAAAAAAGTTGATTAAGATTGAAATGACAAATATAATTTCTCATTTCCTTTGCTCTCTAACATCCTGATGATGGATCACTGAGTGTGATCTGAAACGTTGATGAAAAAAGCTCTAACACAATCAAAAATCCAGAAATTATCAATCTTCAGCACTATGGATTGTGGAAATCTAATAGCATTAATAAATATAATTATATTTTATTAATATTTTAATTCTCATTAATATAATAGTATTTTTACTTTTTAATTTAATTATTTATTAATTTAAAAGTTTATTATTTATTATTATTTTTTTAAACTTATTATTTTTATTAATATTTACATTTTGATATATTTTGACTTTGCATTTAATTTATTGTATTTTAATTTTTAATTTAGGCTTAAGCTTTAAATTTATTTTAATTATTTATATCTTATGAAATTACAAAATAATTAATTATCTTATTAAAATTTTAATGATTGTAGAATAATCATATTTTGAATTTTTATTTTGATTTATATAATCAAACAAATTTAATACTTAAAATCTAAATTAAAAGTTAGAGAGAGAAAAAAACTAACTTTTGATCAATCATTTTGTGTGAACATTCCAAGGATAATGTGTACCTAGGAGTTATACTAAGGGTAGCATGCCATTTGAATAAGGATATGATAATTATTCACCTTTAAAACATTTTCAATGTACCCATTGCACACGTGAGGAGGAAAATAGATAGATAGAAAAGAAAGAGGAAGAGAGAAGGGAGTGAGATATATACATATATTTATATATATATATATAGAGAGAGAGAGAGATCTTTGTCTCCCTCCCTATTTCTATTTTTCTCATTATCTCTCAATCTCTCTTCCCCTCTCCCCTTTCTCTCTCTATATTTGTCTTCCCTTCTATCTTTATGTCTTTTCCTCTCTTTCTCTTTCCCTCTCCCTATCTCTATATCGGGTTTACTCTCCTTTACTATCTCTATTTGTTTCCCCACACTC
>VDFB02193867.1:610797676-610811535 GCA_007258455.2 Sequoia sempervirens
TGTAAATTGATTCCAGGATTTAATTCCATACCATCGCAATCTTGAGCATTGCATATTGATCTCTTTTTGCTTTCCATTTGGCCTCTAGATCTTGGGTGGCTAATTCCATAGCCAACTTGTCTTTGTTCAATATGCTCAATATGTTCTTAATTGAGATCAAGGGTTTCATAAGGTTCTAGTTAAATATTTAAACCCAAAATACATCTGCCAAATATAAAATATATTTGTTGAATGTTTTTAATTAATATTTACATTAGTTTTGTCAAGGATATTTTAGTGGTATTAGAGTTGTTGATTTAAAGCAATATTTGCATAGAGATTTAAGTAATATTTGGATGAATATTTGTCAAGGATATTACAATGAACTAATCACTATGTGTAAATGTGATGTAAGTATGAGTTGGACATAGTGTTTTGTGTCTCCATACATTGATGTTGTCACAAAACAAACATTTCATTAGAGTGCATTTGCTATCATTCTATTATATAGGAATTGAATAAAAAGTGTAAGCTCAAATAGTAGTTATGACTTAAAAGAGAGGTTGAATATCTCCTCCTAGATGTGGGGACAAAGTCTCTCTATTATTGGTGTATGAACTATATAGGGTATAGGTTTGGGTTTAAGGATGGCCCTGATATTGGGAGCTTATCATATTTAGTACAAGTATGTTAGCTTTGAGTTGATGTCATGTCTATGGTTGGTAAGATTGTGAAGCTAACACTTTTGAATTGGATAGAAGATGCTTGGTTGTAATATTTGAAATGTCATGAAAAAATAGTAGTAATTGAAAATGACTATTATAAAAAGTTCAAGGTATACAAATTTCACCATTACAAGACTGAATTATTTTAAAAAAAAAGATTTTCCTATGTGTTTCCATAGTCATACCAAGTCATTTTGATTTATAATAAGTATAAATATCTATTATTATAGTTGAATTTTGATATTTGATTGAATTTGATGGCCTAGCGACTGTAATTTACATTTCTTTGTGGTTGAATACAACTAATTATTTTTCTAGCCTCATATTTATATATATGAATGGAAGAGCTTAAACAAATTCGTGTTTCCTAATTGGGGCATGTAAAATTACAAACAACAAATTATACATCTGTTTGTTCAATATGTTCTTAAGTGTGCAATTTTTTTGGAATACTTTTGTGATGTTCAAATTTTCTTTCAGTTTGAATCTTTTTATATAAAGAAGAGTATGTTTAATTTAAATTCTAAACATTAAGAATGCAATATTACCAAATGGTTGTAGTTTAATTGGGTGGGTACAATAGGTGAGGGTGATGGTATGTTCCTTGATTATGCCATCCACAAGATTCAATCCATTGGAGGTATGATATATAAGGGAGGAAGCAGGGATAGTGCCTTTGATGATTTTGACAGCATAGATAACCATCAACCCTTACTCTTTGGTTCTCAGCCAAATAGATTTCTTATATCAAATAACGAAATGATCTTGTAGATGATATAAAATCCTCCATAAAAAAGAGTGCAATGTTAGTTTACGATTTCTCTTAAACAAAAAGTTTTTGTGGAAGTTTCACTCTTATCATGAAAGAATTAACATCATGAAGAATTTTCTAATTGACTTTCAAGAAATTTTTTATTCCCAAAATTATCCATCTCTCTATCAAGAATAATTGGTTTTTTTCAAAGATGTTTTCCTGTCTGCAATTCCCTGTTTTTCTTTCTATGTAGTTTTTATTTCTTTCTAGATTAACGAATATAACTAATTATTTATGGGAAAAAAACAAATGGCCTATAAAGTATATTTTAAATTTTTACTCTTCAACATTTCCACACATCTGAAATTTTGATATTTTAGACTACAAGTATATTAAATGTGCATGATAAATAGATAGAAGGGATTTTTTAGCTAATAGGCTATATATTATATGGATTTTGAGTCGAAACCTATCTCACACTCCAGTCAAATCATTTTCCAGGTTGTTTACCATTTATCTCATCACGTCTTCCATTTAATTTTTGGAGTTCCAAATCAAATCAGATTTCCTTGACTCACATTTAGTATGTAGATCTCTGAATCGGATTAACATCGCACGTGAGCCATAAAACCCTGATATTTTCAGATCAACTTTTCGTTTATACACTGAAGCAGCGACTGTAAGGAGATTGGGTTTGGTTCTTCTAATTTAAAACAAAATTTTGCTGTGATAGGGCTTCTTCAAATTTTCCTGCAAACTCTGCCCATTTTTTACTCATCGGCATCATTGACAGACGACACAATTTGAGCAGAATCTTGAGGTAAGTCATCCGTTAAATGCAACCATGGTTCTCTGAAAAGTTTAAATAGCTGCAAAAATCTTATCTAAAACTCGTTTGAAATGTTTAACAGAGCTGTGCAGAACTTTATTTTTCTATTGACATAACCCTTGCACCCCCTTCTCATGTAAGGCAGGAAATGAATTTTTAAGAGGGTGACAAACAACAGCTGTTTAAGCTCTTCAAGATATAGTAATTCTCTATTTAAATACAAATCAGATGTTTTTCCCTCCTTTCATCTCATAGCTGTGCATGGACTGTTCTTTCTGTACTTAATGTGAACGTGAGTGATAGAGTTATTTAAAATTGTGTAAGAAATTAGGAAAAAGAGGTTTTACCATACATAATTTAAATCAAATAGCAAATGAACATATTTTTTTAATGATTTTAAATTATATTACATATATTCAATATAAAATAATAGAAAAGAAACTTTAAATCAAACAAAACTATAAAAACTTATCCTAGAATTTAACACCCACACAAATTCTCTTCCATCTAAATGAATAGATTTGATAGATAACCAAATTAACCCTAAGGATTGCCAGAATACTCATATCATCTCAAGTACAATCATCCCTTCATACATTTATTCAACCTCCATTGTATAGCCTTGGGGAATATCCCAGTGAATCTGCTAGAGTTGCTCTTCTCTCCCTGGTAGATTATTTGGACATCCAGCTAATCTGCCAAATACCACAAGTCTGAATTAATCAAATCCAACAATATCAATAATCAACCAATTTAAAATATTTTTCATTTAGCTGTATGTCTGACCTAGATTATTTACCAAGAATTCAACACAGATGTAGATTTTCTTCCAACATCCATGGCTTGGGTATATTCCTTCCAATCTTTGCCCAACAAGTCAGGATAGCTGAACACAGTATTTTCTGCTTCAAATGTATGAAATTCCCGAAATTTGTCAACAAATTTCATCTGCACTTGAGACCACAGAGACACTTTGATGTCACTACGTATTCTTGCAAAACTATTATTCTTCAACAGCATCTCCAACCCAATTCTTTTATTTGTTAAAAATGGTGATGATGCCTGGATTATCCTGAAACAAAACCTATTTCCAGACAGGTTAAATGATTCAAATTCCAAAACCCCATCTGTATTCATGGCCTCTAGGTCATCTAACAATACAGACATATGGACTGTTGCCTGTTTTCTTGGATGCTCAAGCGTGATGACCTTGATAGGTTTGTAATAACCTATTCTCCATCTGAATCTGCTGTGCCCAAATGCCTCTGATCTGTATTTTTCCTTCATTTCATCTGATGCAGCCTTGTATTTGAGGGCTTCTACTATCAACTGCTGACAGAATGGATCCCCCATCTCACATTCCTCTGTGAGAGTACTTAGCACTTCTGGTTTCATGAATGGGAAGCGGATGTGAGCAGCCATCTTGGTCATGAGTTGCTGCTCATCTTTTTTAGTTGCAGCATTGTGTTGAGCCCATAGGACTATGGCATATAATGCTACCTCTTCTCTTTGGACAGGAAGACGATCAGATGAAAGAAGGGCTTCCAGAGCAGATAATGGCAATGCCTTGAGTTCATCCACTAGGACTTGGTCTTCTTCAATGCGAGAATTCAAGAAGTGTAAGTCCTGAAAATGATCTATCAATGTTCTAGTGCATTTTTCCACAAGTTCTTCAGTTGGGTACTGATTATTACAGAATTGGGATGAAAACTCTATGATTCTTATGCATTGCTGCAAAGTTAGTGAGGTGCTAGTAAGGCTTTTGATAGCGTATAAACTTGAGTACTTGAACATAAACCTGTCTGACAATCTCCATAGCGTTAGGAGCTCCTCGACGTCTGTGAGTGATATGGCACTGGCATCTGTGCATAGCAGAAGAATCTGTTGGAATGCCTCTTTCTCTGCAAGTTCAAACAATATACTTAGGGATTCTTTTCGAAGTATAAAAGAGAACTTATGACAACAGCTTATGAATTTATATGGCCAAATGCTTAACTCAAGACTGCTTATTAACTAGAAATCTTAAGATGTAAATCAAAACAATCACCAACATAGTAACTGCTCACATAAACTTATTCATGAAGCATTGTGAGACTAGAGTAAGAACTGCTGTATCTTCTAAATTTCCCTGTCTTCTTAGGTTTTGCTTATGAAAATGTCTGTCGAATTCTGTCTGTGTCCGTCATGTGTTAAATATCTATCTATATCTGCCGAGGTGTTCCCTTAGAAATCATTTGTTAATGTCTATGAAAACTTCTGCATATATCTATGTCTATCCACGTGTTGCCCTAGAAATCATATGTTAATGCCTATAGAATTTGGTCTAGGCCTAAACTTACTGGATATCTTTTAGGACTGAGAATATGAGGATAACAAATCAAAGGGACTTACCCTGAAGCTCTTTAACACATTAATTTTTGTTGAGGTGCAGATTGGCTTACTCTTAATCTGTTAAGAAATTCCTCATGTAACTTGCACATAATTGATAGGGGTAAACCTTGAAAAAAAGTTCAAATGTAAATAGAAAATTATACATCAATACATGTCTTAGGTCAAACAGCCCCCAAGCCCCTGTTTCTTGTTATGTTATATATCATATTCTTGCATGATATATTGCAGAGCCACTGGGGTTAGAATCTTGCACCAAGGAAGAATCTTAAGTTCTATATGTTGTGATAACTGTGCAACAAGAACAGCAATATAGATTGGGAAAATAGAGATAAATAAATTGACACAGTTATTTAACATAGTTCACTATTAATGGCTACATGATACATCGACCAAGGAAAACAAGTCACTCTTGATGTTGCTGGGTGGGGGGTTATATTGCCCACCCACGCTAATAGTGACCCTCTCTCCTCCCAGCCGCAAGACCCCACCACCCAAGGCTCCACTACTATCCTAGGCTCTAACCCCACCATTCTAGGCAGGTATAAAGAATAAAATAAAAGAATTATCTTCAACTCTTCAAGCAAGTGAATAGGCATGAAAAAAAAGAAAATGAAAAAAGAAAACGAAAAGGCAGTGATAGTTGGACTTCACTTTCAATTCTGAGCTGTAAGAGGGCTCTGACTTAAATTCTTTCTTCTTCAGATTCCAAGGCTTAAAAAAAAATTGCCCAAGATCTAAACAACTAACCAAGTTCTTTGCATATTATTTGAAATCCCAATGGAAAATGGAATATTTTCTTAACCCTTTCTGTTTATGAAAGATAAGAGAAAGTTTCAGCAATACAGCATCATTTTGCATTTTGTTAAGTACTGTTTCTAGTATTTGATATGCCATGCATCCTCATCAGTTTTGCATTGGCTGTCAATTTTACCTTGAACCAATATTAGTGTTTCGAGTTTCAGCAACCCACTTGGCAGTTGGCACTCATTACATCTGTCATCTCAGAGGAGAACAAATCAAATTGAAAGTAGATGATAAATCATCCCATGGCATCAATTGAAACCAACCCAATAACTAACAACAATTCAAAACTTAATTAATATCGAGAGAAACAACTTGTAAAGTGTGATTCGAAATGTTGATGAAAAAACTTACACACAATCAAAGCCAGAAGCAACATAATTGCATTCAAAATAGATTGTGGAAATCTCATATCGCTAACTTGTAAAATGAACAAGTGGAAGCCTATTACCTTTGATAGTGATGTAAATATCCACAACATGACCAAAAGCTTCTCTAAACCCACTTTCAAATAGTCTCTGAAAATACTCTGACTCTTTGATTAAGGTTACAGAATATACAGGAATTGTTAATGTCTCCACTATGTTATCTTCTGTAATCTTCCAAGGAAAACCTGCAATACATACTAAATTGAAGTTAGAATCCCAAACCAAACTAGGAAACAGATAAGCAGGAGCCATTATCTACAACACCTTGAACTGGGTTGCAAACATGAACCCTCAAAGTCCTATCCAGCCATCTTGGGTATTGGCTGCTTTTAAAATAATCTGAAGCTAGACGAATGGTTAGATCTTCCATCAATTAGGCATTCATTCAAAAGTGTTTGATGATGATCCACCTTAACCTGCAACATAAGGAAACAACCAATAAATTTGTGACGAATGAGGACCTCAACTTCATCTATATAGGTAGAATTCCTTGCATTGTTTTAATAAACAACGAGAAAAATCCAAAAGGCATGGGAATTATCAGGCTTTTTAACCTGATTTAAAGTAACTGTACTATATGTTCTTTCATATTTATCAATAAGAATCTTACACTGTTATTAAAGTCAAGTTTTTAAGGCATCGCCTGGTTGAGATCGAAAATTTGGAATTGTGTGGTAAGTAGATATTAACGCCTATAGACATCTTCCACGTAAGCATGGAGATTACCGTCGTTCTTGGACTAGGCAATAATTCGTTCAAAACGACTCTTCAAAAGTACGTGGCGCCCCGCATACGTGAAAAATAAATTGATCTCTTCGCTCCGGACCTAAATTTGACGGTCGACCCTGCCTGCCAAGCAATTATTTTGGCGATGGTTATTCCTATAAACTTATCCCTAAAAAAATACAAATATATATATATTAAATTATTCTTGTATAATTTTTTTTGGAGGGTTTATATCAAACCTAAATTCGTTGAGCTATACTTGTTTCTTATTTTGTTTGTTTGTTTGTTTGTTTGTTTTTTTCTTTTAATTATTCATAGGTATCCCCATCTGTCTGAAGGCCATTGCGACTTTGCCCAGGGATTCCCAACCAGCCTTACTTGAATGCTAGGTTTTGGGGGCTAGAAGAGGCAAGCAGAGGCAAGAACCCAAAGCCCTTAACTAACTACGCCACCAGTTCAGGTTATTGAGCTATACTTGTTACGAGAGCACGAATCATTGGTTGAACCTCTTTGGCTAAGAGCCAAGGATTGAGGAGTATCCATTCCATCAATTTTTCCCAAGGCACGATCACAACCTCATCCCTTATGATATTGAGGCCTTGCACTCAACAAGACTTGATCCCTTGTGGGCTCATTCAGAACCATTCAACTTCACCAGTAGAGCAAGGACCCATTGACTCTTGTATAAATTTAAGATTTTGATGATGATTATAATTACATTAGTAAAAGCGAAAAAATGATTAAAGAGTAAAAAATGTAATATGATAGTTATTCTAAAATAATTGTGTAATAACCCGCCTTGGCTATTATTATTTTTTCAGTTTACAAATTATTTGTACTTGTTGCCATTTTTCATGTCACCCTTGGATGCCCATCAATAATACCCAATCCAAGAGATCTTTCATGCACATCTTGTTCTGATCCGTGTCTTTTTTTGAAATTCTAAGGTTACTGAGGTTTTGAATTCCTCAATTTTATTAAAGTTAGGGTTCTAAATTTGTATGACAAGGGTAAAACCCTCATAAAACCCTAGTTATCTTGTGCCTTAGTCTTTCCTTCTATTTTTGTGTCGACTTGCTATGGGAAATTCTTGGTCTTAGTTATGACTTACGTCTAGGTTGTAATCAATTTACTAGCCCCCTGGTCTTGTGTTACCATTTGAGCCTGGGCATCTAAATATGTTCAAAATTTGGCTAAGTTAAAGAGTTATTGGTCTTTTGGCCAGTGGTGCTAAATTTGTCGGTCTTTTCACAAGCTCTATAACTTCGTCGATCTTTGAAGAAGTTATCAAAACTTCCTCTTTCACTGATCATAATGTTAAAGGAAATGAAAATTAATGGTTTGTTGGTATTTTGGCCAGTTATCAGAACCTCTGTCGGTACCGACATAGGTTTCCTAACCTTTCTTTTGCCGATAAAAATACATCCTTTCCTTTGTTAAAATGCCAATCATCCAGATGCCTAGGCGAGGTCCCCTTTTTAGAACAACTTATTGTGCATGTGCAAAATCCCTTCACTTAAGTTCCTGGGCCTCGCTCTGCTCATGCCATGTGGCGACTCCCTGATCCATTGCATGCATCCTTTACATCACGTTTTTCCCTCTAACTTCCAATTCTCTTTGTGCAATGTGTGATGGCTTCAGTTATGCTTGGGCCATTGGACATGTGTCAACATCTGGTTTCATCGCAACCCTCCTTTGTATCACGTTTTCATTCCTAGACATGGGATGAAAATGCGATGTGTACTATTCAAAGATTGACAACCGTGGTGAAGGGAAGGAGATCAACAGTTATAGCAAAGGGTCTTTGCATCGCATCTTGAGGGTTATCTCGGGAGGGGAAATTTACAATATGCGATGGAAGAGAGCTAGTGGATGGTGATATCATCTTGAACAGATGGCAGAACGAGATTGCATCGCGCTCTTCTAATACATTGTGATTTCATGTTTGTTGGGCTTACACCTTTCAACGATATGTGATGGAGGCAAGAGTAAAGCATATGTCAGAGGAATATTCTTGTGGCCAGGTGGTAGTAGCCCGTTGCCCTATGGTATCATGGTGAGCCCTCAATTTGGCCCAGTGGGGATGTGGGGTGGTAACAGGCTTCTTGGTGGGACCAAGCATAGGGTTTCTAAGGCTTGGATTTCAATGGCTTAGTTTCAAAGGAGCGATCCAACAATCCACACATCATTGCTTTGCATTGTTATTGTGAAGCAAGGGAGGGTAGGCTATTTGCGATGTGTGAAAAGAGTGGCGATGGTGTCTTGGTGGGACCAAGCACAGGGTTTCTAAGGCTTGGATTTCAATGGTTCAGTTTCAAAGAAGCGATCCAACGGTCCACGCATCATTACTTCACATTTTTGTTGTGAAGCAAAGGGAGGGTAGGCTATTTGTGATGTGCGATGAGAGTGGTGATAAGGTCTTGGTGGGTCCTTTCTTCATAAGGATGATGGAGCGATAAGGTGTACACATGCTCCCTAATATAGATGGAAAAATATGATTGCATTGTGAGGTTTCTTCATATTGTGATTTGTATCCTTTGCGCGTAAACGAAGTTGCGTTAGGAAAAGTGAGTGTGATGGAGATCAACGGTCAAGTTTTAAAAGAGATATGATCAATGGCCATGTTTTAAAATAATATTGGTGACTCAATCCCAGGTGCACATCTAGGATCCAATGGTCAGAATTCAAATTCCAATGGATAGACACATTGAGTTTTTGCAGGTCGAGCCTGAAGTAATGGTAGATCTATTTTAAAAAAACCAATGGCAATTTGGAGTGGTTTTCTTTGTTGCAGGGTCTATCTTTCCTAGTTTTCCACGCCATATTAAATGCTAGGGTAGCGCCCATGCCTCTCTATGCCTAAGACGACATTTCTTTTTGTGTAGACCAAATTTTATGGGGGATTGCATGGATTTCCTCTTCTTTGCATTCATAGAGCATTCAATGCAGAGGTATGGCATGTGCATCATAGCATCTAGGGGTCGTCCTATAGCCTATTTCTCATGATTTGGTCGTGGAAACTTGTTTTTGGGGTGATCTCCTTATTTGCTAACCCTAGGCAAGGTTAGGGTTTTCAGTTAGGTCAATCTCATTTATGCTTGAACTATAAAGGTAATACTTGTATCTTTTTGAATAGTTCTTCCCTAGATTTTCTCTAGCATACTTATGATGTTTTAGCATTTTTTGTAGATGTAAAATTGGCTTATGCTTCTGTCTCAATCAAATTACTGCTTTCACCTCTTCTCCATGCTTGTATTTTGTGTAACATCTGATACCTCTTTGCATGCATGATTTTTTCACCATCTTTACTAGCTATATGATTGTGCTAGTCTATTGTAGGTGTTAATTGTGGGTAATCTTCACCCCTTTTAGGATCTTTCAAGCCTTAGCCTCCATGTTCCTCTTGTAAAGTGGGAGAAATAGAGATTTGTGTGGCCTTTTATAGTGATTTTATTAATGCTTTGTGCAATCACAAGTGGGAAGAAACACTCTAAATTCGGTGCATCACCTTTCCATCACATTTTTATGCATTTTATCCTTCTACCTTTTCCCCTACAAGTCATTAGTTTAGAGTTTATTGAGGTTGGGTTAGACCAATCCTCTCCTACATCTAGTTTAGAAAGGAATTCGACCTTCTCCAGAGATCTAGCCTTAATTGCAAGGGTCCCACACCATGAGGCTATTTCCATTGTATCGTTAGAATGCTAAACTCCTTGTTTGAAACAGGGTGCATTTCCAAGTGACAACAATACCATCATAATCTTACAAAGTTGTTTACAATTGTTACTGTTCAATCACATATAATCAATGATGACACTCTACAAAGAGGATCAATCCTTATTAACATCACAACTAAATGAAGGTGTAGACATCCAAATTTGACCACTTCCATATGGTCAAAATCGTCTACTCTATTCATCTATTTTGCCAATATTAATTAAACAACTTATTTAATTAATATTTCATCTTTCTACCTAAAGTATTACTTTACACCTTTTCTTCTCTAAATTAAATAAACATTTCAATTTATTTAATTTAGTCATTTGACCTTTTTAAAACAATTTTTAAATTCTTCTTTTTTCTCTCTCCTTGTCACATCCTCCATAATCATCTTCTAATCTAGATTAATTTAATTAATTCATGATTAGGATGTGCACACCCTTAATCAGGAATTAATGTCACATCCTCCAACTTTTCCCACTTGCTTCTAATCCCCTATTAATTTCCTTAACCATGTATTTGCACAACCTTAATCTAATCAACTTATCACATTTACCATACATTTTTGGTCAACCTTTACATGTTCCATATTTAGCATTGACCCTATTTCCCATGTGAATTTTTAATTCACATTTATTCACCCAAGACTCCTCTCTTCCCCTTATTCCCATGCAAGTTCTAGAACCTTTTGACTTGTCACATCACTCACATGTGTCTAAGTCTTTTAGAACCTTTGACTTGTCACATCATTCACATCTGTCAAAATCTCACCTTTTTGGGAACCTTGTCTTATCCACTAGATTTTGCCAATCATGTAAATTTTTAATTCACATTTATTTTTCCAACTACTTTCCTCTTCCCAATGGAGATTTTTGAGGAATTCTAAAATTCCTCAAATGTCACTTTCATTCTCACTTAGGGATAAGAAGTTCTTTTTTGAGGAAATCTTCTTTTCTCCCAAAGTACTTTCAAAGTACTTATTCTTCCTCCACATCATTTGTCCTTATTCCACCTCACTTACACCTCATCACATCCTTGGCTACTTCACCCTCCACATGTCAAGATGTGAAGGCTTGTGAGTCCTCAACTCACCATAGCCCTTCATCTTGGCCATGGTGGCACAATATTGATCGTTGAATTCTCTAGAGAATTTAAATTCTTCTATAAATACCCCCTCTTCTAATACATTTGGATAACTTAGTCCTTTTGCACCCTTATGCTACCAAATTATCAAGCCATTTTATAGCATTATTCCTTGCATTAAGATCCAAGTTCAAGTGCATTTTCCATTATAGCTTCATCAAGTCTTCATTATCTTGCATCCACCCTTCATTTCACAGTCATCCAAGGAGCACACAAATCAACCACATCAAGGGCCAACCAAGGAGATCGACACACAAAAGGTATAATCACTAGCTTTGTTATCTTTATTTTGTGTTTTCTTCCTTAGGCTTGCTTTGCATTCTAGTTTAGTTAGTTTGCATACTTAGATTAGGATAAAAACACCAGCATCACATTTCTGGCATGTATGATGGGACCCACAAATGGGTTCTATCTTTTTATGTTTCTTGTTGTTTAAGTTGTTTGCAGGTTCAGGTTGTAGAGGGGCGAACCTGCCCAAAAACTTAGCTTTATGTAAATATGTTTTCTGACTGTTTGTTGCAAAGGGGCGAACTTGCCCAGGTGGGGCGAACATTCCCCTGCAGAAGGGCGAACCTACCCAAAAACTGAGTTTTCTATAAGTCTGTTTGCTAACTGTCTATTGCAGAGGGGTGAACCTGCCATAAACAGAGCGCTTTGGAAGGTAAAATAGTCATTTTAGCTTCATTTTTACTTCAATTTTTTATCGTTTTCAGATTCTAACCCCCTAATATCATCTGTTTGCTAGTGTATTTGTGTTTTTTTAACGTTTATGTAGCTTATTTCGTGATTAACAAAGAATGGAGGACAAAATAGCTAACATTTTCTTGCAGGGCAATCCATTTATTTAGTTGTTTAACATTTTCCTTCTTGTTTTTGTTGATTAATCTAGGCACATAGTTTAACTAGGGGGGAGTAAAAAAAAAAAATTTGTGTGCAACTCTTTTTGTGTCACCCAAGGGGGCAGTATTTCATTCACGCTTTCCCCTTGCACTTCGTGTGAGCTTGGGGAGTAGCTGAAAATGATTAGTGCCTCCTTTCTAATGGGACTTTCTTGGGGATTTCATCACCCCAAGGGACAATCCCAAACTTCTAAATGATGTACCTCCCACGGTATAGAAAGGGGTTGAGCCAAAGCTTGTACCCCACCTCGGCCTGGCCATCAGCACCGGGACGGGTGTCAGGCTTAGGCGATACCCCAGATAGACGCGGAGTTGGTTCGAGCCCCTTCAAGATCTCGCTAAGGTTCCTCGGACTCACACTTGTGGGATGAGTCGGGTGGCTCACACCAGCCTCACGTGATCGAGAGTATATCAAGGACCCTAGAAGCCTTGTGCATCCTAGATTAAGGGACTATGTTGGTAAGCATCCTTAACACTAATCATAGGATTGTTTTATTTGAAGTGTCTTCTTGTGGAAAACTAGTAAACTTTTTGACTAGTCAGCTTTATTGCTTGTTGTTTGTTATATTTTAAGTCCTTTCCATAGTCATTTCTGTCCAAGTCAAGTTCCAGTTTTCTACAGAAGGGCAAACCTGTCGTGCAGAAGGGTGAACCTGCCATGCAGAAGGGCGAACCTTCCCTGTAGAAGGGTGAACCTGCCCCCCAAATAGTCAATTTCACTCTGCTCATTCATTTCGACCCTTCGTTCCTCCGTCTTAAGCATCCATTCACCCGTTCTGGTAATCTGTCCACCCATTCTGAACATCCATTTATCCCTTCCAAACTTATGTCTATTCATTCCAAACATCTGTTTCCCATTCCAATTGCTCGTTTCACCGTTCGAGGAACTCATTTTATTGTTTAGAGATCTTGTTTCACCATTCGGGGAACCCGTTTCATTGCTTAGGGATCTCGTTTCACCATTCAAAAGAATTAATCCATTTTCTAGTGAACCCGTTTCACCATTTGTTAGGCTCGTTTGCTCAATTTAAACAAAAACCAGTTGGGAACCTAAAACCTTGTCGTTTGTTGTGATCTAAGCACTTTCATTCTCTTTTGTCCACTCGCAATTCATCCTTTAGTCCATTTGCACTTTCCAAAAGATCACTTAATCATCACTCGCATCATATAGGCACCTTTATAGCATCTTTAGGTTGCATCGTTCATCATCATTCTTTCAATCCAAATCCCCTAAACCTTGTTTTTGAGGTTATTATCCCAATTGACCAAGGTGTTTGAATCCGATCGTTATCCTACATATCAATCATTGTCTTCGGCCCAATCAATCTGCTTCCATCTTGAGGTGGATTCGGCGTTGTAAGTCATCATCTTCAGCCCAATCAATCCATTTCTATATTGAGGTGGATTCAGTGTCGTAATCCTTTATCTATCCTTCAATCTGATCAACCAATGCCTTAAATCACC
>VDFB02193867.1:610811635-610863798 GCA_007258455.2 Sequoia sempervirens
AATATAATATATTTTTTTTTTAAAAATTTTGCTTCTTACGTCGAAAATTTCGGCGATAACAACCGACGAATCAACAGAAAGCCTCGACGAAGTTTCTATAGCTGCGACAACTATTTCGTCGAACATTCGATGAACTTCTAGTGTTCTTCCGACGCTACTACTTGCCTATTTCGTCGCATATTCGACGAACTTTTGGTGTTCTTTCGACGCTACTAATTTTGTATTTCGTCGCTATTTCGACGAAATTTCCATGTTTCCACGCTAAATGTTTGCCCATTTCGTCGAGCCGACGACGAACTTCTGGTGCAGTCCGTCGGTGGATAAACAAAGTTTTCGTCGATATTCCGACAAAATCCCGACGTATGTCACGATGCTGCCGACCGACGATTCTTCGCCGTTATTTCGACGTTTAATTTTTCGTCGGCCTTGCGACGAAAAAACAGCGACGGAAAATTTTTTGCCATTGCGTCGCTCTTCCGACAGAGATTTGTCGAACGACCGATGAATGACCGTCGGAAAATGGTGTCAAATCCTGTAGTGATTTAATTGTAAAATTAAATACTTTAGGTAGAAAGATGAAATATTAATTAAAAAAGTTGTTTAATTAATATTGACAAAATAGATGAATAGAGTAGACGATTTCGACCATATGGAAGTGGTCAAATTTGGATGTCTACATTTTGCCCCTCTTCGAAATATTGTTAGAATAACAATGTTTTGAAGAAAAGAAAATGCAGATGACTCCATAGAGGAAGCGACTAGAAAATGATGTCCCAACATAGGAGGAGATGTGTGAGCTTCCCAAATAGAGGGGAAGGATAGCAGATGCCCCAATCTTGCGAGGGAATGATCATGACGGAGGAATGGGGAAAATGGTAGGGTATGCCCCCTCGAGAGGGTGGTTAGGGAAGAAAAAGGGGCCCTGTGCAACTTCTTGATATGAGAAAATGGAGGGCGCGAATGGATAGAGCTCAAAAAACTAGATAGGTTTAAATTTTGAATGGAGTCGATTGGATGTACGGTTTGCAAATGGAGGCCCCGGGAAGTTAGTGAATTAGTTGGAGGAAAAAAAGGGTTTAAATAAAGGGGAAAAATGCCCTTTAGTTTAAAAAGGTTAAAAAGGAGGGAAAAGTGATATAAGGTAATTTTAGAAATTACCTCACCTCATTTGTACTGTAGCAGTTGTGAGAGAGAGAGAGAGATAAGAGGAGAGGAAGGAGACAGGATGCCAGAGGACTACGATTCATATATCATCCACCGGGGGGACAAGGTGTGACAATTTTACCATGAGTGCGCAGTTCCATGCCAGGTTAGAGTCAAAACCCTTTCTGATGATTTTAAGCATTTTTAATATATGTTTGAATTTTTATGCCTATGTGAGAAATTGGGTTTTTCTTTTGGGATAGGGTAGGAAAATGGGTTGGGTTAAAAAAAATTGAGTTTTTCCAAGAAGGGGGGTTTTGGGGGTGGATCTACCCCAAGCCAGGGTGGGTTCGCCCCAGATAAGGGCAGGTCCGCCCCAGAAGGGGGCAAGTCCACCCTATGCAGGGATAGGTTTGTCCCGACTTGGGGGTGGGTCTGCCCCGCACAAAGGAGGATCTGCCCTGTGTCGGGGCTGGTCGGCCCCAACATAGGGCGGGTCCACCCTGCGCAAGGGCGAGTTCGCTCCGGGAAGGGGCGATTGTGCCCAAAACTAGGGGAAGCCTAGGGGGGAGAGGGAAGAAATCAGAAAAAAAAAAAAAGATTAGGAAAATGATGTCCTGGGGCCGAGAATTAAGTGGATTGACATGCGAGTTATTATGGATGCAAAGTTTTGATTCACTGCAGACCCATGAGAGACACTCAAAGGTGATGGCGATGACAATAGTGGCTATGAATAGACTGAATCACAATGCATTGGCAGAGGCTAGATTGCTGCACTTATTAGGCTATCAAAGGATTAGAGCGCATCGGGCTATACTAACATCGCTCATAGAGCAATGGAGTTCAGTAACATCGACATTCCATCTTCCAACAAGGGAGATGACAATGACACTAGAGGATGTGTGGCACATTCTGAGCCCATAGCAGGGCATTTAGTGAGTGAGGTGACATCGACGGGGGCTGAGCTGGATCACACCGTAGAGGTGCTATTTGGGAGAGATGATCTGCACATGCAGAAAGGGGAGTTGGATGTGGATCGATGTTTGTCACTGAGGGTACCACCACTACCACTTTTTCTGTGTGGACTGATCAGTGGGATATTGCTGCCAAACCAGAGCAAGCGCTTATGTAGTTTACAGTATATGGAGGTGATCTAACATATTATCGAGGGGTGAGAGGGAAAATTTTCATGGGGAACGTGTGTACTAGCGCATCTGTATAGAGATATGCACGTGATCTACTACCGAGAGGCATTGAGTGTGACATAGGTGACTTTATTATAGGTATGGGCCTGGTAGCATATTAGTATTGTCAGGCCATTAGTGGTGAGGAGAGGACGGGCGGAGGAGGCAACGCTTGTAGCCTGGTGGTACGAGCAAGATGAGGGCTAGGTTTGGCATTATGAGATGCAGGGGGATATGGATGGATGGAGGAGAGTCTTTGATGACTTGTAGGAGAAGCACATAGTATGACGTCCATACATGTTTCGACAATTTACGAGATGGAGGGATGATGAGGTGAGACAACGAGGCTACTTCACGTCCATATGCTTCTTAGTTGGGAGTCAACCTCGCATAGTTGAGGCGCATAGGCCAGATAGAGTGACCTGACAGTTTGGGGTGGTACAAGATATTCTAGTGGGTCTTGACATGTTTCGACGGATCAGCTGAGAGCGTCCATGGGGGGAGTCGATCTCATTGAGGTTTGCCAGAGATCACTAGGAGACGTTATTTCTGGTGGCATATCTAAGGAGGGCTATTAGGGAGGTGGATGCAGGGGTGACAGTGCGATATGCCAGGTGGTTTTGCAACCACTGGTGGGATAGGATTACACCAATGGAGCCCATTGTGGGGGCCTTAGGATTTGGATCAGATGATGAGTGATGATTGGCTAGTGAGGGAAAAGAGAGGAGGAGACAACAGCAGAGAGGACTGGAGGCAGTTAGGACCACGGGGTAGCAGGAGGATGCAGGGGCTGCAGGATAGCAAGGTGGAGGGTAGGGTGAGATCAGGGCCATAGGATAGCTGGAGAGGATGAGGATGAGGAGGAGATAGTGGAGGAGGCATAGAGCGAGGATGGATGTAGGGGAGGAGATGGATACAGCACAACCGAGCGATGGGAGGGGGCTGGAGGATGCAGCATGACAGGCAGAGGAGAGGGGGCCGGAGGTGGAGATGTTGGATGTGCAAGATGATTTAGGGGTTGTAGGACAACAGGATGGAGGATAGGGCAAGACTAGGCCTGGAGGATAGCCAAGTAGGGAAACGAGGAGTAGATGACAAAGGGGGGCCTAGGCTGAGATTGGAGCTGAGCAGGAGCCCCATGAGCCAGAAATGGGGATGAGTGAGGAGAGAGAGGATCCTGAGGGGGAGGTAAGATTTGTAGGATGACAGATGAGGGTTGGGCGGAGGGGACAGCCAAGGAGAGTTCGGGTGACTAGCAGGGCAGAGCCGGGGCATGATGAGATGGGACCAAATGCTATGGATGTTGATGTTTATATGTTGGAGCCATTGGCAGTGGTACCAGGTACACCAGCTGAGGATCTTGTTGTATTGTTGAGGGGGGCCCAGGTGAGGCTGCAAATGATAGAGCAGAGACTGCGGATTGCAGAGGCAGAGTTGCAAAGAGTCCAGGCACATGGACAGAGGGATTACGATTTCATTGTTGATCACCTGACCTCATAGGTACAAGATGTGGAGAGGGAGAGGGATGAGCTGTGAGCAAAGGTACAAGGAGTACGTGGTGAGCTGGACAGAGTGACTTGGGATCAGGAAAAACTATAGGTAGTGATGACTATAGCACATGCCAGAGGATAACAAGAGCTCGAAGGGATAGCAGATCAGGGTCCAACAGAGGGGGTCTCAGCAAAGGATCGATAGCAAGTCGAGAGGTAGATGGAGGAGTTGAGGCTACATGTGATAGGACTATTGAGGGAGAGGATGGAGCTCCAGGACAAGGTGTCTATGACAAAGACAACACTCGGGGATGTGAGGGAAAGGGCACAGGTAGTAGAGGCTCGATTAGAAGCTGTGCAGAGAGAGAGGGACATGGTGTATATAGAGGGTGCAGGCCCTCCAAAATGAGAGAGATAGAGCATAGAGACAAGTATAGGTGGTACAAGAGGAGAGGGATAGGGCCATAGAGAAGGTGCAGACTTTACAAGGGGAGAGGGATGCAGTAGTGGCTGGGGAAAAGAGCACAAAGAGAGAGGTGGCACAGGGCGCATGGACATAGGAGAGGGGTGTCATTAGTAGAGATCGAGATAGATACATGAATGAGCAGAATGCCACTAGATATCAGGACACAAAGAGTTTTGAGTACATGAGAGAGGCGACCTAATAGATGTTCGCTTATCATCATGTGGTTCCAAATCCAGTGCAACACACATTTTAGTATGTTTGACAGGCTCCTCAGATGCCCGAGCCATCCCATACATTAGGGACACAAACCTGAGGATACAATGAGTCATAGTGGACCCTCCCTCATAGGGGGCCAGTGCCCAACTCTCCACAGAGGTCGAATGTGGGAAACTCATTTGGTAGATGAGGGGATACCATATTTTGATAGGTGCAGGATGAACAGTACAAAGTTTTTGATACAAATTTTTGTATTGATACTTTATTTTGTGATTATGATGTATACGATGGATATGTATTTTGGTGATATCGATGGACATTATTATGGACTATGTGATGGATATATGATTTGGATATTTATATGATATGCAACAACCCTTATTGACACCATGTTATGTATATGATGGATGATTTTATTTATGCATGTGTATGTGTATGATTTTATAATGTGTGATCATGATTATTTGTACTTGTTTATGATGTTATATGTTGATACCTTGTATCGATGAAACTAGCCTGTGTAATGCAAGAGGTGATGTGTGTTTTCATGATTTTATGGATGATGCATATGGACTTAACATTTTGTGATGTAGGTGGTGATGCATGTAATGTGTTAATGATGTAATATGGAAATGTGTGGAAAGGAATCTAAGATTCTTAGAATAACTAATCATGATTAATCTAAACAACTTAAGATAATAATATAATGAACCAATAATGCAACATAAATGTCAATAAGGACTTGCATGAGAATGTGGGTAGATGGTGTGAAATTTGCACTTGTCGAAAACCATTGATATCCTGAGAAGAATGGGAGAAAGAGAAGGTAAATATTTGCACAACCAAAATCATAGGTTAATGGATAGGGATGAATGAAACGAAATTGATTATGAAATGCAATCCTAATTCAAAATTTCCATCTTTAGAGCACTAATTTTTGCTATAGCATAAGACACCAGGTGTTAGGGTATATAAAACCAAGGCAAGTCAGCATCTAATGCATAGAACAAACACAACAAACAAACACAACAAACAAGGTTATCCCAACACCCCAAAGTGATAGAGACTTTGGTTAGGCTAGGCATTGGGATAACCACAAGCACAAAGGGATGTCCCAATGTAACATAAGATCTTAGAGATCCTGGTGGGTACTATGTGGGATGACCCAACAAACAACAACAATAACCAATCAAGATATGCCCCTATGTTAACCCATCAAAACAAACCATAATATGATAGATCATGGTGACCTTGATTAGTTGTAATAGGGAGCTCAAACAATAAAAAAAAGCCAAAAGTATTAAAAGATCACAATCAAGTTCAAATGTCCTTTGCCATAGGATCGAGAGGATGGATGGGGTTGATGAGGTCTGTTAGGAAGGATGCATCCTATTGACACCGATGATGGATACTAAACTAAGATGACCCACACGACATAGGATTTTTGACACTAATCAGATCTTCTAATACTATAAGATCCTGTTTGTGACAAACCAGCTAGATAAGGGCATACTTGACAACATAACATAAGAGACTAGACAAAGGATTGACACACCCTAATGACCTAGGGGCTCGAGGGCTGATCAAAGAATAGCCTTGCCTACATGAAAGCTCAGAGCCCTCGTAATTCAAGAAAAGACCATGGATAAAAATGAAAAGAGGACCAATGGAGACCGATGATGAAAGAAATGACTGACAAATGCCCCGGGGGAGGATCAAATGATCAGCCTTGCCTATGTGAAATCATAGGGGCAACGTAGTTTAGAAAATATAGACAATGATCGACTATGGATAAGAGCACAAAGGGGACAATGGAGACAGATCTGATGGATGAATGAAATGAGACCATCAAAAATGCCCTGGGGGTGGATCAAATGATCAACATTGCCTACATGAAAGTGCAGGGGAAATGTAGTTCGACGAAGACCAAAGAGACCGACACGACTAGATGAGATCTAAGTGGAGACCGACACAATGGCGAAACCTAGATGATGACGAACCAACAAGACAACCAGACGAATGACACAAGCTTAGATGAGGATAAACGCTCAGGATTACTGATAGTGGATAATCGTCCAATGCTCAATCAAAACATACCAAGTGGCCAAGGTCAGGATGTGGATGAAGTGATAGGATAGGATAGGATATGGAGACATGCAGTAACTAGGACACAAGTAGATAATGATTAAGCTCCCTATGGATGAGGCCTATTACCAGGTTTTCACCAACCGTACATATCCAAGGCACCACCAAGGGTGGTTTTCACCATAGGAAGAACTTATTTCTCTTTACTATTTTTGAATTTTTTTATTTTTTATTTTTTTTGTATTTTTCAGATTATGGCAAGATAGGAGGACCCAGCTGATTTAAGTGTAAAACCTCTTCAAGTGCATTATGTTGATAGGATCTTCGAGGGGTTCCCCTTTAGGTGTGGCAAGGTAGTAAGCCCCTGATCCATATTTTGTTGTGATAACATAAGGATCCAGCCAATTAGGTTCAAACTTCCCCTTCTTGTCTCGGTCCTGTTGTGTACACTGATTTTCTTTAAGAACTAGATCTCCAATGTTAAATTGGCAGGGACGAACTTTCTTGTTATAAATCCTCTTGAGACAATTCTGATATGCCTAAAGGTTATTGTATGCTATTGTCCTCTTTTCATCTAGGAGCTCCAATTGGGCAAGGCGAGTAACCCATGATTCTTCTTCGGTGATGAGATTCTTTAAAGATATTCTTAGAGATGGGATTTCAACTTCAATCGACAAGATGGCTTCAGCACCATAGACTAGGGAATATGGAGTGGCGCTAGTGGGAGTGCGGATGGATGTGTGATAAGCCCAAAGGGCGGGGTGGAGGTGGAGGTGGAGGTGCCAATCTCGGCCAATACTGTTGACAACCTTTTTCAAGATTTTGATCATAGTTTTGTTAGTGGCTTCTTCCTATCCATTACCTTGGGGGTAGTAGGGCATAGACCATCGGTGTTGGATATGAAAGGTGTTACAAAGCTCTTTTACAACTTGGTTTTTGAAAGGTTTACCATTGTCAGAGATGATGGTGGAGGGGATGTCATATCTGTAGATGATATGGTAGAGGATGAACTTGGAGATCTGAGTACCCATTATCTAGGAGAGTGGTATGGCTTCCACCCACTTAGTGAAGTACTTAGTGGCAGTGATAATGAAGGTGTGTCCGTTAGAAGATGGAGGATATATCTTGCCAAATAAATCAAAACCCCACTAAGAAAAGGGCCATGGTGCTACAATAGGTTGCAGATCTTGAGCAGGGGCATGCATTAGGTCTGCATGTTGTTGGAAAGGTAAACATTTCTTCAAAAATTCACAAGAGTCATGCTCCAATGTAGGCCAATAATAACCAACCCTCATAATATTCTTTGCTAAGGCCATGCCATTTGAGTGGGCTCCACAAACACCACTATTTACCTCTGTTAACGTAGTGTGAGCTTCGGCCTCGTTCAGACACTGAAGAAGAGTTCCATCATATCCGCGATGATAAAGAGTATCACCTATGATGGTGTAATGGGATGTACACTGGATGAATGATTTGTGTTGATTGCGGGTAAGGTCAGCGGGTAGGATGTTGTCTCAAAGTGAAGATAAGCATAGATTTCACGATACCATGGGGATGCAGGACCTATGATTTTGCACACCATCTCACTCTCAGGGATATCATATGCAGGGATTAAAATTTGTTCAATCAAGAATTCACATTTTATCTGATCTTTAGGTAGGTCAATCAAGGAACCAATTGTAGCCATTGCATCAGTAGCTTTGTTATGTATTCTGGGGATCTAGTCAAACTAAATAGAGGTGAAAGATTTATTAAATTCATCAACCATGCATTTATAAGGTAGCATCTTCTCATCCTTTGTTAAGAACTCATCATTGACTTGTTTGATGAATAATTGTGAATCGCCGAAGACTCTTAAGTAAGTGATATTCCATTTGATTGTGATTCTAAGGCTAGTGAGAAGAGCTTCATACTCTGCTATATTGTTGGTGCATGGAAAGGCGATTTTGAATGACTTTGGAATATAATCACCTTGGGGGGTGACAAATAAGATACTTGCCCCCGATTCGTTATGAGTGTATGACTAGTCAAAATATAGTGTCCATGTGGTGGATTCTTCTACTGCAAAGACCTCTTCATTAGGAAATTCTGTTACCAAAGGATGTGCATCAACCAGGGGAGCATTAGCTAACTGATCCACTATTATCTATCCCTTAATAGCTTTGTGGTCCACATATTCAATGTCAAATTCGCTCAACAACATGACCCATTTAGCCATTCGGCCAGTCAAAGTTGTTCTAGATAGCAAATACTTAAGCAGGTTGACTTTTGATATTAATTTGACTGGATGGCTGAGCATATAATGTATAATATTTTGTGAACAGAAAACCACGGCTAGGCAGGCCTTCTCTATTGAAGAGTAGTTGAGCTCATATCCAACTAAGGTTTGACTAATATAGTAGACCGCTCTTTCTCTGGATGACTCATCGTGTTGTACTAGCAGTTCCCCCAGTGCCACTGAAGTAGCTGAGATGCACAGTAAAAGTGGCTTCCTTGGGATTGGAGGCAGAAGGACTGGAGGATGAGCCAAGTATTCCTTAATTTTGTCAAAACCTTGCTGACACATAGGATCCCACTTGAAGGATGTATTATTTTTTAGGAGGTGGGTGAATGGTTGACATTTGTCTGCTAACTATGCTATGAATCTTCTGATGGACTGTAGCTTACCTTGGAGACTCCTTAACTGTTTCCGATTGCGAGGTGGAGGCATATCCATAATTGCTGACTTTGGCTGGATCCACTTCTATACCTCTCCTAGAGACAATGAAGCCCAACAATTTTCCTGATGTAACCCAAAACACACATTTCTTTGGGTTTAGACGCAACTTGTAGTGCTCTAATCGTTCAAAGATATTTCTTAGGACTACAAGGTGTTCTACTCTAGTTCTTGATTTTCCTAAGAGATCATCAACATAGTCTTCCATGATGATGTGGATAAGATCATGAAAGATGATGATCATTGCACGTTGATAAGTTGTCCCTACGTTCTTAAGCCCGAAGGGAATGACATTATAATAGAATGTACCCCTTGAGGTGTAGTAAATGTTGTTTTATGTTGATCTTCAGGCACAATCTCGATTTGGTTATATCCAGAAAATCCATCCATGAGGGACAACATCTTATGTCCTATAGTTAAATCAACCAACATGTCTATATTCGACAAAGGAAAGTCATCTTTAGGATACACCTTGTTAAGATCACGAAAGTTTGTACATATTCTGACATCCCCATTGGGTTTGGCTACTGGCACAATGTTAGAGATCCATTTGGAGTAGTCAATGGGTCTTATAAATTTGGCTTCCAACAATTTCTCCAATTCTTTCTTGACCAATAGGGCAACTTGCAGGTGCATTTTGCGGAGCTTCTTCTTAACTAGTTTTGCATCAGGATGCACATCTAGATGGTGTACAACCAAGGCAAGGTCTAATCTAGGCATGTCTGAATATGGCCATGGGAAATTGATCTTGCTTTCCTTGAGGATCTTGGAGATGGTGGAATACTCTTCTTCTGATAATGCTTTGGCTACATAAGTGATTTTCGGATCCTCTTCAATTCCCAAATTGATTTCTTGTGTTTCTTCTATCAATATGGAGGATTGTTCATACCATTGTGTTCCTACAAGGGGAAGATGAAAGTCCCCATCTTCTAGCACCTCACTGAGGTTTTCACCGTTAGATACATCCTTTGTTTTGATTTTTTCCAAGTTAAGAAGTGCCTCAAGGAGGTTTGTGACCCTTTTGGATTTTTCTTTTTCTTATTTTTGTGACTAGGGCATTCATCTTCCCCCAATCCCATGAGGTGTACATAGGTATCCATTGAGGTAAGTGAGTTGGTAGGTGTGCTGTCATGTTGGTCCCAATCGATGAGTTTGGGATGGCGAAGGGAAAGGCTAATGGTGCAAATAGATAGGCATTCAAACATGGAAGAAAGGTATGCATGGTCTACATCATTGTATGCGTGTATGATGCATTCTTCTTCTGGTATAGCTTCCAAAAGACAATCGCTTGCACTGACGGTGTTAGAGGTACTAGTCGATGTTGCAGGACCCTTTTTCTTTTTGTCATAGCCTAACCTTGAATTTTTTGGACGTACAGAAGTTTCAATCAGCTGCTTTCTTCCTAGCTCTTCTGGACCAAGACCTCCCCCCTGATAATTATGTTTTGCAGCATACTTAGAGGGCCAAGGGTACATCTCTTGAAAATATTCCTTTAAAGGAGGAGTAGATTTAGGTTCTTCATGATATATCCATTGACTTATATCATCTTCAGGCGGATACTCTGGTAACTCAGAAGATACATAAGTGCTAGTGCCCACATTTTTGGAGCTCAAGGTGACTACCTTTTGTTCCTTCTTTGGTGCAGATTTGGAGGGTTGACCATATGTGTGTGGTGAGGGTGGCATGGTTGCCACATTCAAAGAAGTACACATTTCATACTCACCACATCCCTTGTCAATGATCTGGACCTTGGTGATAGTTGAATCAGATGTAGAAGATGGGGCGGATGTGGTGACGAGTGATGAATTAGATGATGGATTAGATGAAGATGTCGGTGGTGGTCCAATTTCAACTCCTAAACAGTAATGGGAGTGGGGGAATGGAGCTTCAAGTGAGCGGCAGTATTCAAAAGGCTGAGAATTGGCTTGTATCGTAACTTCCATTCCATTAAATGGGAATCTCAAGCATTGATGATAGGTGGATGGGATGGCTTGCATGGCATGGATCCATGGTCTACTGAGAAGAAGATTGTAAGGGAGATCCAAATCAAGGACATGACAGGTGGTGTATTGTATAATAGGGACAACTTGAATTGGGAGCTCAATAACCCCTTCAGAATCCCTTTCTGCATTATCATAAGCCTTTATAGTGATAATCTGATTACTTAAGTCAGTATGGGTATATCCTACCTGCTTTATGAATTTTAATGTACCTAGATTGGGAGTAGAGCCATTATCTATTAAGACCCTCTTTACTTTATGTCGGGTGACGAGAACCTCTATATGAAGGGGTTGATTGTGGTTGGCATTGATGGTAGGCATGCCATTTTGACTGAAACCTAGTTGGTAGGTGACAGATGTCCAACAAGGGCTTGGAATTGTGTGGGGATGATGTTATCAGGAACACGGGCATCCTATAAAGCCTTTGTCAAGATTTCATGATATATAGGAGAAGACTTTAGCAAATCTAAGATAGATATTTGTGTTGCGGTCTTTCCTAGATGGTCAAGGATGTTATACTGAGAGCTCACACGAGCTGAAGGGGCTAGCGCTACAGCTCCAGGGACAATAATGCAGGTGCAGCAAGTGGTAACAAAACATTGAGGCTCTTTTCCTTTGACATGTATCATAGACACACATCGTTCTGCTTGTTCGATGTGCATGATGAGACCCTCATAGTTAAGTGGCACATTTTTGTAACTGATGTTGTTGGTGTTGTTATTCTGATTATTGTTATTGTTAGGTCTTAGGTTTGTGTTAGATGTGCTAGGATCTTGGTTATGCTTAGGGAAAGCATTTTGATATATTTGTAATTGAGCATTGGACAATGAAGTCTGGTTGGCATCCATATGCATATCTCCTCAATCTATAAGATCTTGGATGTATGTTTTCAAACTCTGACACTTATTTAGGGTATGCCCTTTAATCTTGTGAAACTCAAAGTATTCGTTCTCTTTAAACTAGGATGGTTTAGGCTTAGACTCATCGGGTGGCTTGGTCACAGGATATGTAATTGGGTAATTGACATGCAACAATCTATGGAAGACAACACTCAAGGGTTCTCCTAATTGGGTGTATTGATTTTTACCGTTCCCTTGATTGGATTGTTGGGGGGGGGGGCGAGGTGCTCCCTATGGCACATATATGGCGTTGGGAATAGATGGTTGTTGCCTCTAGGAGGTGTTGGCCACTTGAACATGTTTAGTGTTAGTGACACCATCGTTGACTGCATTCTTGCTTTTATTCTAGTAATGGGATTTGTCACCGAATGACTTGTCCTTATCTGAGTTATATAGTTTAATTTTCCTTTTTGCAACAAGTGCTCTCTCAATGATGGGGCCTTTTTTGATAACCTCTAAGAAGGTAGTAACACAATGAAGAGTAAGAGCATGTGCTAGTTCAGGATGGGCATTAGCCACAAAAAGAGTGACCATTTCCTTTTCGTTGGGAGGGGACTTAATACGACTAGCGATAGCTCGCCACCTTCGCAGGTATTTAGCAAAAGTTTCTCCATCACGTTGTTTCTCCTTCAAGAGGTCTAGAGTATCAATGTATTTTTCCAAGTTAAAGGAGAACTATTTAACAAACTGTTTGGAAAGATCTTTGAATGAAGAAATTGTCCCCTTCTTGAGACCCATGAACCAATCTAAGGCTAGTCCTCCTAAGCTTCTAGGGAATAGACGTAAGAGATAATTGTCATTATGTTGAATATCTTGACATTGTGCATAGAACTCTTGCAAATGGGCCTTTGGATCTTTGGTTCCCATATACTTGTCGAACTTGGGTATCTCAAAATGTTTTGGGAAAGGGACAAGCAAAATCGAGGAGTCAAACGGATATGGGAAAATTTCCTCAAATTTGAAGGATTTCTTGGATGTTCCTACTTGTAGATCTTTCAATGCAACTTTGAGCTCTTCCAGGTTTTTATTGACTGGTTGAATTGGATCAGACGAATTAAGTAGATATTGTGGATGTGATGCATATGAATCATATAAGGATGTAGGTCGATACTGATTAGCGTATGTAGGTTGAGGATTAATGTAATGCTGATGGGATGATGATGAGTAAGAGGTGGAAGATGCTTGTTGTTGAGATGGCTGTTACTGGTAGTATGAAGTGGATGGAGCATTATATGGAGCTTGATAGTATGCGGAGGCCAAATTTTTGATAAGGAAACTGTTGTTGATAATAAGAGGTAGCCTAAGCACCCTGTTGATGAGGCGACGGTTGTTGCATGTAGGATGTGGATGAGACATCTTGCTAACGTACAAGCTGTTGCTAAGCATAATAAGGATTGGCTTGGTAATTATATGCAACATTGGGTTGTTGTGTGACATGTGGAGGCGATTGTGGATTAGACTGCTGCTGGTATGGATTGGTATGTGATTGTAGGGGATTTATGTAAGGAGGTGGTTGCGTCCGTGATGGGTTCTGAGTAGTCACATGGATGTTTGGATTAGCATAAGTAGTGTATGTGTTGGATGGATGGTAGAGATACTGCGTGAGAGGATTATGTTGCGTTTGTGGGGGGACATGTGTATGTGATTGTTGATGAGGCGGGTGAGATGGGATGTGCTGTTGTTTTGGGACTGTTGTATAAGCATCATGGGGTGTTTGTTGAGGGTGTGATGTATTTTGTGTTGTATGATGAGGAGGTTGTATATGGGTGACAATATGTTGTTGTGGGTTTGGAAAATTTTGCTATGGAATGTTCTATTGTGGGGGTTGTTGATGATGTCGTATGGGAACTAAAACGGTAGCAGTATGTTGTGGTGGTGCTTGTGAGGAGATGGTTGCATGCTATGGCGGTGCTTGCGAAGCAATGGATTGATGAGGAGTACTACCCTGAGGGGTCGATAAGGGATTGCTTGTGGGCACATGTCCTGGTGGTGGCATTAATGCAAGAAAGGGGTTGCCCCCAGTGTTGACAGATGATTGAACCAAATACTGAGGTGGGAATGGTGGAGCGAACAAGATGCTTTGTGGCATGCCATAGGCATAGGGATCATGAGGATCAGATGGTACAATAGGGGTAACAAATGGAATGGGAGGATAATTGGTAACTTGATGTATCACAACATTCCCAAACTCAGGATGATACTAGTTATCTACAGGTGTACCCTCAAGAACATAGGAATTTTTGGGAACATTTTGTGAGTCTTGATGTACTAATGGAGGTTGGGTGTGGGTATACTGTGACATGTCAAAGCCAGATGGTGGTTTCACTCCTTTCATGAGTAAAGTAGCGAGGATTTTATCCCCACGTTTGTCAAGGAGGCGATCTGTCATTTGAATGTTAGTAGGATTGCTTAGGTATTCATCGACGATAACTTCAAGCTGATTGATCATGTTTTGATCACTAGGTAGTGAAGTGTTTTGACTGTTGGTGTCAGATTGTGATAAAGTACTGTTATGAGGGTCTTGGGGGATGTTCACACTGTTGCTAGGATCCTGAGAGGTCTTCACACCGTTATTGAGATTTTGGGAAGTGTTTGCCCCATTGTTAGGGTCTTGAGGAATGTTTAACTGGGAATTTTGACCTTGTTGCTGTGCCATTTGCTTCTTGATTTGTGATCTAGTTTGAACAAGCATTCAAAAATTATGGGGGGACTAGGATGAGACTAGATTTAATGCAAGGATGACCTAAATGACAGTTGGAAGATTGATTTGGATTTGATAAGGATTGGTTGGTTGGATGATGGGATCATATGATTGGATTGATTAGATAGTTGATTGATTGGTTGATTGGATAGGATTGAGATTAAAGGATTGGATATGATTGAGATTGAATGATCAGATTGAGATTGGATGATTGGATAGGATAAATTGATAAATAATTGACAAGATTAGGTGATAGATGATGTAAAGGATTCTAAACCCAGTTCAGAAATCACCTTAGGTGATTTAAGGCATTGATCAGATTGAAGGATAGATAAAGGATTACGACACTGAATCCACCTCAATATAGAAATGGATTGATTGGGCTGAAGATGATGACTTACAATGCCGAATCCACCTCAAGATGGAAGCGGATTGATTGGGCCAAAGACAATGATTGATATGTAGGATAACGATTGGATTCAAATGCCTTGGTCAATTGGGATAATAACCTCAAAAAAAAGGTTTAGGGGATTTGGATTGAAAGAATGAGGATGAATGATGCAACCTAAAGATGATCTAAAGGTGCCTATATGATGTGAGTGATGATTAAGTGATCTTTTGGAAAGTGCAAATGGACTAAAGGATGAATTGCGAGTGGACGAAAGAGAATGAAAGTGCTTAGATCACAACAAATGACAAGGTTTTAGGTTCCCAACTAGTTTTTGTTTAAATTGAGCAAATGAGACTAACAAATGGTGAAACGGGTTCACTAGAAAATGGAATAAGTCTTTTGAATGGTGAAACGAGATCCCTAAGCAATGAAACAGGTTCCCTGAATGGTGAAACGAGATCTATAAACAATAAAATGAGTTCCTCGAATGGTGAAACGAGCAATTGGAATGGGAAATAGATGTTTGGAATGAACGAACATATGTTTGGAATGAACAAACATAAGTTTGGAAGGGATAAAAGGATGTTCGGAATGGGTGGATAGATTACTAGAATGGGTGAATGGATGCATAAGATGGATGAACGGAGGATCAAAATGAATGAATAGGGTGAAATTGACTATTTGGGGGGCAGGTTCGCCCTTCTACAGGGCAGGTTCGCCCTTCTGCAAGGCAGGTTCACCCTTCTGCAGGGCAGGTTTTCCCTTCTGTAGAAAACTAGAACTTGACTTGGACGGAAATGACTGTGGCAAGGACTTAAAATATAACAAATAACAAGCAATAAAGCTGACTAGTCAAAAAGTGTACTGGTATTCCACAAGAAGACACTTCAAACAATACAATCCTACATGATTAGTGTTAAGGGTATGGCCAACACAATCCTTAATCTAGGATGCACAAGGCTTCTAGAGAGTCCTCAATATACTCTCAGTATGTGAGGCACAACCGTGAACACCATCTTGTCACAAGTATGAGTCAGGAACCCCAACAAGATACTGAAGGGCTCAGACCAACTCTTCACGTCTATCTAGGTATCACCCTATCTTCGATGCTCTACTAGACACGATGTAACTGAATTGGGGTACATTTGGCTCAACCCCCTTTCTATAACTCGTCGGTATGCATGGTTGGGATCGTCCCTTGGGGTGATGAAATCCCCAAGCAGGTCTCATTAGAAAGAAGACACTAATCATTTTTGGCTACTCCCCAAGCTCACATGAAGTGCAAGGGCAAAGCGTGAACAAAATAATGCCCCCTTGGGTGACACAAAAAGAGTTGCACACACAAAAAACAATAAATTTTACTCCCCCCTAGTTAAACTATGTGCCTAGATTAATCAACAAAAACAAGAAGGAAAACGTTAAACAACTAAATAAACGGATTGCCCTAAAAGAAAATGTTTGTTGTTTTGTCCTTCATTCTTCGTCAATCATGAAATAAGTTGCATAAATGTTAAAAAAACACAAATACACTAGCAAACAAATGATATTAGGGGGTTAGAATTTGAAAACAATAAAAAAAATGAAGTAAAAATGAAGCTAAAATGACTATTTTACCTCCCAAAGCACTTTGTTTAGGGAAGGTTCGCCCCTCTGCAATAGACAGTTAGCAAACAGACTTACAGAAAACTCAGTTTTTGGGTAGGTTCACCCTTCTGCAGGGGCAGGTTTTCCCCACCTGGGCAAGTTTTCCCCTTTGCAACAAACAGTCATAAAAAAGATTTACAAAAAGCTAAGTTTTTGGGCAGGTTCGCCCTTCTGCAGGGGCAGGTTCACCCCTTTGCAAAGGTAGGTTCGCCCCTCTACAACCTGAGCCTGCAAAAAACTTAAACAACAAGAAACATAAAAGGATAGAACCTATTTGTGGGTCCCATCGGGCGTGCCAGAAATGTGATGCTGGTGTTTTTATCCTAATCTAAGTATGCAAACTAACTAAACTAGAATGCAAAGCAAGCCTAAGGAAGAAAACACAAAATAAAGACAACAAAGCTAGTGATTATACCTTTTGTGTGTCAATCCCCTTGGTTGGCCCTTGATGTGGTTGATTTGTGTGCTCCTTGGATGACAGTGAAATGAAGGGTGGATGCAAGATAATGAAGACTTGATGAAGCTATAATGGAAAATGCACTTGAACTTGGATGCTAATGCAAGGAATAATGCTATAAATTGGCTTGATAATTTGGTAGCATAAGGGTGCAAAATGACTAAGTTATCCAAATGCATTAAAAGATGGGGTATTTATAGAAAAATTTAAATTATCTAGAGAATTCAATGATCAAGATTGTGCCACCATGGCCAAGATGAAGGGCTATGGTGAGTTGAGGACTCACAAGCCCTCACATCTTGACATGTGGAGGGTGAAGTGGCCAAGGATGTGATGAGGTGTAAGTGAGGTGGAATAAGGAAAAATGATGTGGAGGAAGAATAAGTAATTTGAAAGTACCTTGAGAGATGAGAGGATTTCCTCAAAAAGGAACTTTTTGTCCCCAAGTGAGAATGAAAGTGAAACTTGAGGAATTTTAGAATTCCTCAAAAATCTCCATGAGGAATAGGAAAGTAGTTGGGAAAATAAATGTGAATTAAAAATTTACATGATTGGGAGAATCTAGTGGATAAGACAAGGTTCCCAAAAAGGCAAGATTTTTACACATACGAGTGATGTGACAAGTCAAAGGTTCTAAAAGACTTTGACACATGTGAATGATGTGACAAGTCAAAAGGTTCTAGAACTTGCATAGGGATAAGGGGAAGAAAGGAGTCCTGGGTGAATAAATGTGAATTAAAAATTCACATGGGAAAGAGGGTCAATGCTAAATATGGAACATGTAAAGGTTGACCAAAAATGTATGGTAAATGTGATAAGCTTATTAGATTAAGGTTGTGCAAATACATGGTTAAGGAAATTAATAGGGGATTAGAAGCAAGTGGGAAAAGTTGGAGGATGTGACATTAATCCCTGATTAAGGGTGTGCACATCCTAATCATGAATTAATTAAATTAATCTAGATTAGAAGATGATTATGGAGGATGTGACAAGGAGAGAGAAAAAAGAAGAATTTAAAAATTGTTTTAAAAAGGTCAAATGACTAAATTAAATAAATTGACATGTTTATTTAATTTAGAGAAGAAAAGGTGTAAGGTAAAGTATTTAATTGCAAAATTAAATACTTTAGGTAGAAAGATGAAATATTAATTAAATAAGTTGTTTAATTAATATTGACGAAATAGATGAATAGAGTAGATGATTTTGACCATATAGAAGTGGTCAAATTTGGATGTCTACACCTTCATTTAGTTGTGATGTTAATAAGGATTGATCCTCTTTGTAGAGTGTCATCATTGATTATATGTGATTGAACAGTAACAGTTGTAAACAACTTTGTAAGATTATGATGGTATTGATGTCACTTGGAAATGCACCCTGTTTCAAACAAGGAGTTTAGCATTCCAACGATACAATGGAAATAGCCTCAAGGTGTGGGACCCTTGCAATTGAGGCTAGATCTCTGGAGAAGGTCGACTTCCTTTCTAAACTAGGTGTAGGAGAGGATTGGTCTAACCCAACTTCAATAAACTCTAAACTAATGACTTGCAGGGGAAAAGGTAGAAGGATAAAATGCATAAAAATGTGATGGAAAGGTGATGCACCAAATTTAGAGTGTTTCTTCCCACTTGTGATTACACAAAGCATTAATAAAATCACTATAAAAGGCCACACGAATTTCTATTTCTCCCACTTTACAAGAGGAACATGGAGGCTAAGGCTTGAAAGATCCTAAAAGGGGTGAAGATTACCCACAATTAACACCTACAATAGACTAGCACAATCATATAGCTAGTAAAGATAGTGAAAAAATCATGCATGCAAAGAGGTATCAGATGTTACACAAAATACAGGCACAAGAAGAGGTGAAAGCAGTAATTTGATTGAGACAGAGGCATAAGCCAATTGTACATCTACAAAAAATGCTAAAACATCATAAGTATGCTAGAGAAAATCTAGGGAAGAACTATTCAAAAAGATACAAGTATTGCCTTTATAGTTCAAGCATAATTGAGATTGACCTAACTGAAAACCCTAACCCTGCCTAGGGTTAGAAAACAAGAAGTTGATCACCCCCAAAACAAGTTGCCACGACCAAATCATGAGAAACGGGCTATAGGATGACCCCTAGATGCTATGATGCACATGCCATACCTCTGCATTGAATGCTCTATGAATGCAAAGTAGAGGAAATCCATGCAATCCCCCATAAAATTTGGTCTGCACAAAAAGAAATGTCGTCTTAGGCATAAAGAGGCATGGGCACTACCCTAGCATTTAATATGGCTTGGAAAACTGGGAAAGATAGACCTTGTAACAAAGAAAACCACTCCAAATTGCCATTGGTTTTTGAAAAACAGATCCGCCATTACTTCAAGCTCGACCTGCAAAAACTCAACGTGTCTATCTGTTGGAATTTGAATTCTGACCATTGGATCCTAGATGTGCACCTAGGATTGAGTCACCAATATTATTTTAAAACATGGCCATTGATCATATCTCTTTTAAAACTTGATCATTGATCTCCATCACACTCACTTTTCCTAGCGCAACTTTGTTTACGCGCAAAGGATACAAATCACAATATGAAGAAATCTCACGATGCAATCATATTTTTCGATCTGTCTTAGGGAGCATGTGTCCACCTTATCGCTCCATCATCCTTATGAAGAGAGGACCCACCAAGACCTTATCGCCACTCTCATCACACATCACAAATAGCCTACCCTCCCTTTGCTTCACAACAACAATGTGAAGCAATGATGCGTGGACCGTTGGATCGCTTCTTTGAAACTGAGCCATTGATATCCAAGCCTTAGAAACCCTGTGCTTGGTCCTACCAAGACACCATCGCCACTCTTGTCACACATCGCAAATAGCCTACCCTCCCTTGCTTCACAATAACAATGCAAAGCAATGATGTGTGGACTGTTGGATCGCTCCTTTGAAACTAAGCCATTGAAATCCAAGCCTTAAAAACCCTATGCTTGGTCCCACCAAGAAGCCTGTCACCACCCCACATCCCTGTTGGGCCAAACTGAGCGCCCACCATGATACCACAGGGCAGTGGCCTGCTGCCACCTGGCCATAAGAATATTCGTCCGACATATGCTTTACTCTTGCCTCCATCGCATATCGTTGAAAGGCGTAAGCCCAACGAACATGAAATCACAATGTATTAGAAGAGCGCGATGCAATCTCGTTTTGCCATTTGTTCAAGATGATGTCACCATCCACTAGTTCTCTTCCATCGCATATTGTAAATTTCCCCTCCCGAGATAACCCTCAAGATGCGATGCAAAGACCCTTTGCAATAATCGTTGATCTCCTTCCCTTCACCACGGCTGTCAATCTTTGAATAGCACACATCACATTTTCATCCCATGTCTAGGAATGAAAACGCGATACGAAGGAGGGCTGCGATGAAACCGGATGTTGACACATGTCCAATGGCCCAAGCATAACTGAAGCCATCACACATTGCACAAAGAGAATTGGCAATTAGAGGGAAAAACGTGATGCGAAGGATGCATGCAATGGATCAGGGAGTAGCCACGTGGCACGAGCAGAGCAAGGCCCAGGAACTTAAGTGAAGGGATTTTGCACATGCACAAGAAGTTGTTCTAAAAAGGGGACCTCGCCTAGGCATCTGGATGATTGACATTTTAACAAAGGAAAGGATGTATTTTTATCAGCAAAAGAAAAGGTTAGGAAACCTATGTCAGTACCGACAGAGGTTCTAATAACTGGCCAAAATATCGACGAACCATTAATTTTCATTTCCTTTAACATTATGATCGGTGAAAGAGGAAGTTTTGATAACTTCTTCAAAGATTGACGAAGTTATAGAGCTTGTGAAAAGACCGACAAAGTTAGCACCACTGGCCAAAAGACCAATGACTCTTTGACTTAGCCAAATTTTGAACATATTTAGATGCGCAGGCTCAAACGGTAGCACAAGACTAGGGGGCCAATAAATTGATTACAACCTAGACATAAGTCATAACTAAGACCAAGAATTTCCCATAGCAAGTCAACACAAAAATAGAAGGAAAGACTAAGGCACAAGACAACTAGGGTTTTATGAGGGTTTTACCCTTGTCATACAGATTTAGAACCCTAACTTTAATAAAATTGAGAAATTTCAAAACCTCAGTAACCTTAGAATTTTAAAAAAAGAAACGGATCAAACAAGGATGTGCATGAAAGATCTCTTGGATTGGGTACTATTGATGGGCATCCAAGGGTGACATGAAAAATGGCAACAAGTACAAATAATTTGTAAACTGAAAAAATAATAATAGCCAGGGCGGGTATTGCACAATTATTTTAGAATAACTATCATATTACATTTTTTACTCTTTAATCATTTTTGTGCTTTTACTAATGTAATTATAATCATCATCAAAATCTTAAATTTATACAAGAGTCAATGGTCCTTGCTCTACTGGTGAAGTTGAATGGTTTTGAATGAGCCCACAAGGGATCAAGTCTTGTTGAGTGCAAGGCCTCAATATCATAAGGGATGAGGTTGTGATCGTGCCTTGGGCGAAATTGATGGAGTGGATACTCCTCAATCCTTGGCTCTTAGCCAAAGAGGTTCAACCAATGATTCGTGCTCTCGTAACAAGTATAGCTCAACAACCTGAACTGGTGGCGTAGTTAGTTAAGGGCTTTGGGTTCTCCTCTGCCAGCCCCCAAAACCTGGCATTCAAGTAAGCCTAAGACAAGGGCTGGTTGGTAATCGCTGGGCAAAGTCGCAATGGCCTTCAGACAGATGGGGATACCTATGAATAATTAAAAGAAAAAAACAAACAAACAAACAAACAAACAAAATAAGAAACAAGTATAGCTCAACGAATTTAGGTTTGATATAAACCCTCCAAAAAAAATTATACAAGAATAATTTAATATATATATATTTGTATTTTTTTAGGGATAAGTTTATAGGAATAACCATCACCAAAATAATTGCTTGGCAGGGAGGGTCGACCGTCAAATTTAGGTACGGAGCGAAGAGATCAATTTATTTTTCACGTATGCGGGGCGCCACGTACTTTTGAAGAGTCGTTTTGAACGAATTATTGCCTAGTCCAAGAACGACGGTAATCTCCATGCTTACGTGGAAGATGTCTATAGGCGTTAATATCTACTTACCAGACAATTCCAAATTTTCGATCTCAACCAGGCGATGCCTTAAAAACTTGACTTTTAATAACAGTGTAAGATTCTTATTGATAAATATGAAAGAACATATAGTACAGTTCCTTTAAATCAGGTTAAAAAGCATGATAATTCCCATGCCTTTTGGATTTTTCTCGTTGTTTATTAAAACAATGCAAGGAATTCTACCTATATAGATGAAGTTGAGGTCCTCATTCGTCACAAATTTATTGGTTGTTTCCTTATGTTGCAGGTTAAGGTGGATCATCATCAAACACTTTTGAATGAATGCCTAATTGATGGAAGATCTAACCATTCGTCTAGCTTCAGATTATTTTAAAAGCAGCCAATACCCAAGATGGCTGGATAGGACTTTGAGGGTTCATGTTTGCAACCCAGTTCAAGGTGTTGTAGATAATGGCTCCTGCTTATCTGTTTCCTAGTTTGGTTTGGGATTCTAACTTCAATTTAGTATGTATTGCAGGTTTTCCTTGGAAGATTACAGAAGATAACATAGTGGAGACATTAACAATTCCTGTATATTCTGTAACCTTAATCAAAGAGTCAGAGTATTTTCAGAGACTATTTGAAAGTGGGTTTAGAGAAGCTTTTGGTCATGTTGTGGATATTTACATCACTATCAAAGGTAATAGGCTTCCACTTGTTCATTTTACAAGTTAGCGATATGAGATTTCCACAATCTATTTTGAATGCAATTATGTTGCTTCTGGCTTTGATTGTGTGTAAGTTTTTTCATCAACATTTCGAATCACACTTTACAAGTTGTTTCTCTCGATATTAATTAAGTTTTGAATTGTTGTTAGTTATTGGGTTGGTTTCAATTGATGCCATGGGATGATTTATCATCTACTTTCAATTTGATTTGTTCTCCTCTGAGATGACAGATGTAATGAGTGCCAACTGCCAAGTGGGTTGCTGAAACTCGAAACACTAATATTGGTTCAAGGTAAAATTGACAGCCAATGCAAAACTGATGAGGATGCATGGCATATCAAATACTAGAAACAGTACTTAACAAAATGCAAAATGATGCTGTATTGCTGAAACTTTCTCTTATCTTTCATAAACAGAAAGGGTTAAGAAAATATTCCATTTTCCATTGGGATTTCAAATAATATGCAAAGAACTTGGTTAGTTGTTTAGATCTTGGGCAATTTTTTTTTAAGCCTTGGAATCTGAAGAAGAAAGAATTTAAGTCAGAGCCCTCTTACAGCTCAGAATTGAAAGTGAAGTCCAACTATCACTGCCTTTTCGTTTTCTTTTTTCATTTTCTTTTTTTTCATGCCTATTCACTTGCTTGAAGAGTTGAAGATAATTCTTTTATTTTATTCTTTATACCTGCCTAGAATGGTGGGGTTAGAGCCTAGGATAGTAGTGGAGCCTTGGGTGGTGGGGTCTTGCGGCTGGGAGGAGAGAGGGTCACTATTAGCGTGGGTGGGCAATATAACCCCCCACCCAGCAACATCAAGAGTGACTTGTTTTCCTTGGTCGATGTATCATGTAGCCATTAATAGTGAACTATGTTAAATAACTGTGTCAATTTATTTATCTCTATTTTCCCAATCTATATTGCTGTTCTTGTTGCACAGTTATCACAACATATAGAACTTAAGATTCTTCCTTGGTGCAAGATTCTAACCCCAGTGGCTCTGCAATATATCATGCAAGAATATGATATATAACATAACAAGAAACAGGGGCTTGGGGGCTGTTTGACCTAAGACATGTATTGATGTATAATTTTCTATTTACATTTGAACTTTTTTTCAAGGTTTACCCCTATCAATTATGTGCAAGTTACATGAGGAATTTCTTAACAGATTAAGAGTAAGCCAATCTGCACCTCAACAAAAATTAATGTGTTAAAGAGCTTCAGGGTAAGTCCCTTTGATTTGTTATCCTCATATTCTCAGTCCTAAAAGATATCCAGTAAGTTTAGGCCTAGACCAAATTCTATAGGCATTAACATATGATTTCTAGGGCAACACGTGGATAGACATAGATATATGCAGAAGTTTTCATAGACATTAACAAATGATTTCTAAGGGAACACCTCGGCAGATATAGATAGATATTTAACACATGACGGACACAGACAGAATTCGACAGACATTTTCATAAGCAAAACCTAAGAAGACAGGGAAATTTAGAAGATACAGCAGTTCTTACTCTAGTCTCACAATGCTTCATGAATAAGTTTATGTGAGCAGTTACTATGTTGGTGATTGTTTTGATTTACATCTTAAGATTTCTAGTTAATAAGCAGTCTTGAGTTAAGCATTTGGCCATATAAATTCATAAGCTGTTGTCATAAGTTCTCTTTTATACTTCGAAAAGAATCCCTAAGTATATTGTTTGAACTTGCAGAGAAAGAGGCATTCCAACAGATTCTTCTGCTATGCACAGATGCCAGTGCCATATCACTCACAGACGTCGAGGAGCTCCTAACGCTATGGAGATTGTCAGACAGGTTTATGTTCAAGTACTCAAGTTTATACGCTATCAAAAGCCTTACTAGCACCTCACTAACTTTGCAGCAATGCATAAGAATCATAGAGTTTTCATCCCAATTCTGTAATAATCAGTACCCAACTGAAGAACTTGTGGAAAAATGCACTAGAACATTGATAGATCATTTTCAGGACTTACACTTCTTGAATTCTCGCATTGAAGAAGACCAAGTCCTAGTGGATGAACTCAAGGCATTGCCATTATCTGCTCTGGAAGCCCTTCTTTCATCTGATCGTCTTCCTGTCCAAAGAGAAGAGGTAGCATTATATGCCATAGTCCTATGGGCTCAACACAATGCTGCAACTAAAAAAGATGAGCAGCAACTCATGACCAAGATGGCTGCTCACATCCGCTTCCCATTCATGAAACCAGAAGTGCTAAGTACTCTCACAGAGGAATGTGAGATGGGGGATCCATTCTGTCAGCAGTTGATAGTAGAAGCCCTCAAATACAAGGCTGCATCAGATGAAATGAAGGAAAAATACAGATCAGAGGCATTTGGGCACAGCAGATTCAGATGGAGAATAGGTTATTACAAACCTATCAAGGTCATCACGCTTGAGCATCCAAGAAAACAGGCAACAGTCCATATGTCTGTATTGTTAGATGACCTAGAGGCCATGAATACAGATGGGGTTTTGGAATTTGAATCATTTAACCTGTCTGGAAATAGGTTTTGTTTCAGGATAATCCAGGCATCATCACCATTTTTAACAAATAAAAGAATTGGGTTGGAGATGCTGTTGAAGAATAATAGTTTTGCAAGAATACGTAGTGACATCAAAGTGTCTCTGTGGTCTCAAGTGCAGATGAAATTTGTTGACAAATTTCGGGAATTTCATACATTTGAAGCAGAAAATACTGTGTTCAGCTATCCTGACTTGTTGGGCAAAGATTGGAAGGAATATACCCAAGCCATGGATGTTGGAAGAAAATCTACATCTGTGTTGAATTCTTGGTAAATAATCTAGGTCAGACATACAGCTAAATGAAAAATATTTTAAATTGGTTGATTATTGATATTGTTGGATTTGATTAATTCAGACTTGTGGTATTTGGCAGATTAGCTGGATGTCCAAATAATCTACCAGGGAGAGAAGAGCAACTCTAGCAGATTCACTGGGATATTCCCCAAGGCTATACAATGGAGGTTGAATAAATGTATGAAGGGATGATTGTACTTGAGATGATATGAGTATTCTGGCAATCCTTAGGGTTAATTTGGTTATCTATCAAATCTATTCATTTAGATGGAAGAGAATTTGTGTGGGTGTTAAATTCTAGGATAAGTTTTTATAGTTTTGTTTGATTTAAAGTTTCTTTTCTATTATTTTATATTGAATATATGTAATATAATTTAAAATCATTAAAAAAATATGTTCATTTGCTATTTGATTTAAATTATGTATGGTAAAACCTCTTTTTCCTAATTTCTTACACAATTTTAAATAACTCTATCACTCACGTTCACATTAAGTACAGAAAGAACAGTCCATGCACAGCTATGAGATGAAAGGAGGGAAAAACATCTGATTTGTATTTAAATAGAGAATTACTATATCTTGAAGAGCTTAAACAGCTGTTGTTTGTCACCCTCTTAAAAATTCATTTCCTGCCTTACATGAGAAGGGGGTGCAAGGGTTATGTCAATAGAAAAATAAAGTTCTGCACAGCTCTGTTAAACATTTCAAACGAGTTTTAGATAAGATTTTTGCAGCTATTTAAACTTTTCAGAGAACCATGGTTGCATTTAACGGATGACTTACCTCAAGATTCTGCTCAAATTGTGTCGTCTGTCAATGATGCCGATGAGTAAAAAATGGGCAGAGTTTGCAGGAAAATTTGAAGAAGCCCTATCACAGCAAAATTTTGTTTTAAATTAGAAGAACCAAACCCAATCTCCTTACAGTCGCTGCTTCAGTGTATAAACGAAAAGTTGATCTGAAAATATCAGGGTTTTATGGCTCACGTGCGATGTTAATCCGATTCAGAGATCTACATACTAAATGTGAGTCAAGGAAATCTGATTTGATTTGGAACTCCAAAAATTAAATGGAAGACGTGATGAGATAAATGGTAAACAACCTGGAAAATGATTTGACTGGAGTGTGAGATAGGTTTCGACTCAAAATCCATATAATATATAGCCTATTAGCTAAAAAATCCCTTCTATCTATTTATCATGCACATTTAATATACTTGTAGTCTAAAATATCAAAATTTCAGATGTGTGGAAATGTTGAAGAGTAAAAATTTAAAATATACTTTATAGGCCATTTGTTTTTTTCCCATAAATAATTAGTTATATTCGTTAATCTAGAAAGAAATAAAAACTACATAGAAAGAAAAACAGGGAATTGCAGACAGGAAAACATCTTTGAAAAAAACCAATTATTCTTGATAGAGAGATGGATAATTTTGGGAATAAAAAATTTCTTGAAAGTCAATTAGAAAATTCTTCATGATGTTAATTCTTTCATGATAAGAGTGAAACTTCCACAAAAACTTTTTGTTTAAGAGAAATCGTAAACTAACATTGCACTCTTTTTTATGGAGGATTTTATATCATCTACAAGATCATTTCGTTATTTGATATAAGAAATCTATTTGGCTGAGAACCAAAGAGTAAGGGTTGATGGTTATCTATGCTGTCAAAATCATCAAAGGCACTATCCCTGCTTCCTCCCTTATATATCATACCTCCAATGGATTGAATCTTGTGGATGGCATAATCAAGGAACATACCATCACCCTCACCTATTGTACCCACCCAATTAAACTACAACCATTTGGTAATATTGCATTCTTAATGTTTAGAATTTAAATTAAACATACTCTTCTTTATATAAAAAGATTCAAACTGAAAGAAAATTTGAACATCACAAAAGTATTCCAAAAAAATTGCACACTTAAGAACATATTGAACAAACAGATGTATAATTTGTTGTTTGTAATTTTACATGCCCCAATTAGGAAACACGAATTTGTTTAAGCTCTTCCATTCATATATATAAATATGAGGCTAGAAAAATAATTAGTTGTATTCAACCACAAAGAAATGTAAATTACAGTCGCTAGGCCATCAAATTCAATCAAATATCAAAATTCAACTATAATAATAGATATTTATACTTATTATAAATCAAAATGACTTGGTATGACTATGGAAACACATAGGAAAATCTTTTTTTTTAAAATAATTCAGTCTTGTAATGGTGAAATTTGTATACCTTGAACTTTTTATAATAGTCATTTTCAATTACTACTATTTTTTCATGACATTTCAAATATTACAACCAAGCATCTTCTATCCAATTCAAAAGTGTTAGCTTCACAATCTTACCAACCATAGACATGACATCAACTCAAAGCTAACATACTTGTACTAAATATGATAAGCTCCCAATATCAGGGCCATCCTTAAACCCAAACCTATACCCTATATAGTTCATACACCAATAATAGAGAGACTTTGTCCCCACATCTAGGAGGAGATATTCAACCTCTCTTTTAAGTCATAACTACTATTTGAGCTTACACTTTTTATTCAATTCCTATATAATAGAATGATAGCAAATGCACTCTAATGAAATGTTTGTTTTGTGACAACATCAATGTATGGAGACACAAAACACTATGTCCAACTCATACTTACATCACATTTACACATAGTGATTAGTTCATTGTAATATCCTTGACAAATATTCATCCAAATATTACTTAAATCTCTATGCAAATATTGCTTTAAATCAACAACTCTAATACCACTAAAATATCCTTGACAAAACTAATGTAAATATTAATTAAAAACATTCAACAAATATATTTTATATTTGGCAGATGTATTTTGGGTTTAAATATTTAACTAGAACCTTATGAAACCCTTGATCTCAATTAAGAACATATTGAGCATATTGAACAAAGACAAGTTGGCTATGGAATTAGCCACCCAAGATCTAGAGGCCAAATGGAAAGCAAAAAGAGATCAATATGCAATGCTCAAGATTGCGATGGTATGGAATTAAATCCTGGAATCAATTTACAAATGAGAACCCATTGGTTATATAGCCAAGGTGAGACATAGGATTAGACAAGATCATGAAAAGTGTCTTAATCCTATGACATGAGACAACTAACTTGACATAAAATTTAAAAAGATAAGATCTAGACATGACAACTAAGTCTTCTACAAAGAATCTTAGCACCTATGTAAAATTAACATGTGAATTTAAGTTCCCTAGTAAGAATTAGCTAGGCACAAGACTTTTATTCACACCAACAATTCCCTGCCAACATCAATGTATGGACACACAAAACATAGTGTCCAACTCATACTTACATCACATTTACACATAATGATTAGCTCATTGTAATATCCTTGGCAAAACTAATGTAAATATTAATTACGACCTTCAACAAATATCTTTGGAAAATGTATTTTGGGTTTAAATATTTAACTAGAACCTTATGAAACCCTAGATTTAAATGATATGCTCTCAAGTTTATAACTTGCACCCTCTTATTAAAAAGTTAGAAATTTCTTCTTATATTCATATAAAAAACATCAAACCCTAATACTGTAGATTGAGATCACCTTTAAAGATAAATTACAACTTTAAATATACTTTATCAGACCTAGCAAATGCTAGATTTAGCCATAAATTTTACAATAATAGTAATAACCCAAAATTTCTTCTTGATATTTCATGGAAATAATAATAACCTAGATTTAAAACAATAGTTAATAATTAAAATAATATTCTAGAACTTCCCATTTATGAGTGAGTTAAAATCACAACACAAAATGTTAAAGTAGCAAAATATATGACAAAACACAAAGCTTACTCCCACAATAATTGCAATGTCATGTAGACTTAATATCGTTGATATTCACCACCATTAAAGTCCAATATGACCTTAGGATGAGACCAATCTTTCAACCAAGAGTGGTTTTTACCCTTTGGCTAGTGAGATTCTCAAGGTTTTCATCTTTTGACCTCCAATATATCTATAAGTTTTCATCCTCAAATTTGTGTATTTGAACAAAAGTGCTCAAAATGGTTTTCTAGTTAGTGTTTCTAAATATATTTCATAATTATACCTTTGTTCTAAATTTTATCCCTAGCACCCATAGAAATAATGTTGAAGACTACATTAAATGCCAAGATCTCATAACTATTATGTGGCAGAGAATGCCCATACCTAACATATGTCATTTTCCCCTTAAATCATGCTTGAAATTGTATCATGTGCACTTGAATATACTCGAGAGCTATGGGGGAATATTTTTGTGATCTATAAATGTCCTCTACAATAATAGTAGGAGGCCTTATGGGGTTTGAACTCTAACCACCACATTAATGGCAATAAAGGTTGCCTTCTTTATGTACATCCTTGGAGGTATACATGGATATATGCCCTAAATATTAAATAATATTTTCTTGGTAGGATAAAACCCTTTCTAGAAGTTTTTTATATTGGATTTGATCATTAATGTTTCTTTGAGATAAATTGAGAAGTAGGTGAGGTGAACAGTGCAAAAATAGGTAGGAGTATCATACTTTATGAGCTAGAGATACTTCATGACTCTTACCATTGGTTGAAGATCAAATTTCAAATAGGAGGTATGATGGTAAGGACAATTCTAAAGCTTTGACAAGGAAAGGGAAAGGATGGTGTTTGAAGGAAAGGGATGATGAGATGGACCACTTTGATAGCTCAATAGAAGAGAGGAATGAAGGTGGGGATGAACATGAGGTAGGTATGTATGGATAAGTTTGAAACTCTCATGGACATAAAGGAAAAGTGGCATTGGGTAGAAAGGAATGTTTGGATGAGTAAGTTTGAATCTTCAATGACTAAAAATTACTTAAAAGACTAGAAAAGCCTTCATACTTAGAGAATTTGGGGACCTTAGACAAACATAGGTGAAAAGAAGAGGAAGAACACAAACACAAAATTGGGCCAAGAGAAATGTGGGCAATAGGAAAGAGCCATTTTGGTCCATAACACAAGTTATTACAAAAGGGGGACATAAAAATATACCCTGCTCAAAATTTCTCTCTCAAGTAAATACAAATTCAAATATTCCAAATTTCTTGCCTCTTCCAAAGAAGCATCCTTGTAGTTAGGTTCTTCACATGAACTAGCTAGTTTATGATGGCTCTATGTCCCAAATTTTCCATCTTGTGATGATGATCACACCCATTTCCCTTATGAGTAACACCCCACAATATATGAACACTAGATCAATACAAGATGGTGGATCATTAACACACATTGACAAAGGGTAGATATTGAGGCCTATTGCAGTAATATCCTCCCAATTGTAACCATTTAATTTATGTTACAAAACATGTTTCTTTAGAAACCTCATTGACCACTTATTTTCCATAATTATATGTCCAACAGTTTGCAATTGATCACTCACACTAGGAGTGGGTTTTGCACTTGTCACATAGATTAATTTATGTCAAAAGTAACTTGAAAACTTGCCACATCTATTAAATACAATATTTTTAGGAAAACCTCATATCCTAAATACATCCTTGAGGAATAGTTCATCCACATGGTGTGCTTTGAATTCATGGCAGATGGAAAAAAGGCACAAATAATTATTTAGCTTTTCCACAACATAAAGTCAATCTTTTCCATGTACTTTGTGAATATTTACAATTGATTCCATGAACACTCTACCATCATGCCTAAGCACATGCGTGGGAATGATTTTGAACATATTTTCCCACTTTTGATGGGGAAGAAGTATGGTTGCAACACACTCATTAGAAATTCAAGCTATTCTCCATTATATCAGTGGATGATGTTCTCCTTGATGTGTTTGGGATATGCATTACTAAATATGCTCCATGATAATCTCTCCCATATAATTATAAATATTGTAGGACCTAGAGTGTCCCACCATGGGTGCATTATGCAAAGCCTTCATATTCATCTTCTTCAACTTAGATTCAAGCATTGGAAGGATCCTACCTTTATACCCACCAAGACCATCTACTAGCATATGCTTTTTATCCTTCACATTTCTATCTATAAGGTGAGCATCAATTTTAATATGGCATATTCTATCATAACAAAACTCTCCTCATCACCAAACATGATAGACATAGAATATGAAATAGGGATTCTAAAAAATATATCAACAATTACATTCCCTTTTTCATTAATGTAAAAATCATCATCTTGGATTTTCCCAACCCAACTCAATTTTTAGAAATTATAATTCCCAATCTTTAATTCTCCTTGTGATGTGATCAACTTCTATTGTGCTATTATGATTCACAAACCGAGAAACCTAACCTAGGAGATATCCTTGCATTCATCTCAAAGAGTGGGCTATCAACAATCCAATGAAATCTAGAAAATTATTAAAATAAATCTAATTTTCTTGTTTGAACCCTTCTTCATGTTGAACCAAATATGTGCATTTTTCCTCAAGATGATTTGTTTGTTGTCCTTCAATTCATTTCATAACTATCTTAGTTACATCCAACTTTATGATTGTAGCTTCTAATATTCTTAGAAGTTGTTCTAAATCAAATTCCACTTGAAGCCTATCAAGCTCTTTAATTACTTGATTTCCTTATCCCTTGCCTCATTGTTGTGCTTCTTAACATTTGTTATAACATCAAGCTATTCTTCTACCTCCAAAATTTCCCTTTGACTCTTTTCTAAAGTTTCCTTGGTTAATTTAAGCTTAACTATGATTTCATCAAGATTTTATTCCTTTCTTTAATGCCTTTATGGCCATCTTTGAGATTTTCATGATCTTATCCCTATCTTTAATCAAATGCATTTATTTTGGTTTCATTTATTTCAAGGTATTCTTCACTTACTTACAAATCTGCAAGAGTGATTGTATGTTTATTCCCAACATAATTTACTTTAATTTTCTTCTGGGCATTCCTACAACTTAGAATGAGTTCCTCGATGATCCTTTTTTGTGTTATCCAACTCAATTAGAACTTATGTATCTTTATTTGTTGTTACCAACAACCAATCTTTTCATTCTTGCATATTTATAGACCTCTATGCCATGTTAGCAAGATTTCATTTCTTGTTTTTCTCTTGGTTCAAAACTCTAGCATGTTCACATAAGGTTTATGAAGTATTTTTATAAAAGGAAAGAAAATTACTTGAAATGTGACATGACCTTCTATAATTTTACTAAGATATATTTCCCTTCGTGAGAATGATCTGTATACTTGATCTAATGTAATTCTAATGTTGTTGGCTTCTCATGTTTTTTTCTTGAGTTAACCACCTAAGGAAAACTTTGAATCATCAAATTTTGACTCCTTTCCATGGGAAACTGTACTATTACTTCCCTAGCATTAAGGGTTTGGCTATCAATTAACTCCTTCAAATTATCATCCATTTCTAACTCCCTAACTATTTATCTACATAAAATATTTTTCTAGGTATGTTCTACTAAATCAACCATTCCAACAATGGACCATGTTTTTAGTAATATTAAATATGAGTTATCATACCAATAGTCATACCTAAGTTCTATACAATTGGCATAAAATTTAGTTTTAATCTACTCAAAATAACTCTACATTCTTCATTAGAGAGTCGTGATCCAATTTCATTGGTCTCATATGTTTCTAATCCCTTCTTCTCATGGGTAAATTCAAGAAGATGAGTCCACTTCTAGTGGAAGTTTAAAACTTAGCCAAAAACTCAAAATTGAGAAAAACGAAATGGGATCCCGTTATTTAGCAAACGAGATCCCAAGCCTAAATTTAAAATGAGGTCCCATTTCATGGTGGGATCTTGAGCCAAGAATTACCAAACATGATCTCATTTGCTACGAAACAGGATCCTGTTTACTACAAAACGATATCTTGTTTACAACAAAACTGGATGCCATTTTCTAATAAACACAATCTTGTTTTGTAATAAATGAGATCATGTTTCATAAATGTATTTATTTTTAAAAAAAATTCTTGTGAGCTTATTTTTACTAGAGCTCATTATGGAAAAAGAATGAGATCCCAAGTTGAAGACACCTATCTGCGACCATCAAACACTTCTAGGTGAGTTTTTTTGCATTTGTTTCATTTTTGGTATTTTGTTATACGTATTTAGGATTATTTTTTGTATTTTGTTTAGATTAGGTTTTTATTCTACAAATGAAACTTCCTGCAAACATATAAACCCTAGAAATTCAACTGAAATTGAAAAAATTACCCTACAAACAAAAAAATAACCCTAAATTGAATTGGAACAAAAATATTTACCCCTCAAACAAAAATATGAACCCTAAATTGAGATTCAATCATGCCTTCAAACAACTATTGAGTCATTGTAAAACAAGTTTTAGTTGTTTTTTAATGGTAAAACGACTACCATTTAATATTAAAATCCTCCAAAATATTAGGTGAAAGCCTCCAAAACTCATTTATCATGTAAAAGCTAGATAAATATTGATTTTCCAACTGGATGGGAACATAGAAGTATTTCCATTTGTAATGTTTTTTGTCAATTTGATGTCAACTTTATTTTTTCATTTGCATTGCTTTATATTTTAAATTTGTACGTAAATATTTCAAAATTAGATAATACTTAATTTCTTTGAGAAAAAAATCTAGGTTTTTCTAAGTTTATTTCATTCCATTATTTGGCACTTATTATTAATTATTTACTATAGCCACATACAACTAGAATTTTCAACATAGGGCATCCATATGTACCCATGCACAAACACCTACTCCCTAACATATTAACATACATATAGTTCTCCATCAATTGAATCCTTGAACCTCCTTTAGGTTCAAGTGCTAGTATATATATATATTTTATAATCATAATCCCTATGAGGTTTCTAGATATGTTGAATTACAAATAAGATAGAAATTAGTCAAACCTATAGACTAATTACTTTGTTTCACATTAAAATATAAAATTAGAATCACACATTTCCATAATCTTCTCATTCCCTATAAATACCTAGTCCATATCATTAGGATCATACATTGGATCCAAGATAGAAGAATAAAATTGATAGAAACCATAATCTTGGAGTATGTTAGCATGATCATATTGATAATAGATCATCTAATACTCCATCCTAAAATATAATTAGTTCATTAATGCAATATATCCATGTGGTTCAATTGGAATTATAGGAATAAAATGTCAATATTCCATGGCTAACCAAATTTCATCCTAAATGAGAAACTATATCATACTTATAAAATTTGTATCCACTCTCTAGGAATCATATCTTTTTAGACTTGAATATTTATATCTATAAGTGTAATTACTAGATAAGGAAACGTTTGTCCTAAATATGCAACAACCAACAAAATAATACTAGATATTAATAACTTTGAATAAGAGTGAACATTCAAAATATAGCTATCCTCAAATAAATAAATGACTTTGACTAAGAGCGAACATTCAAAATATGGCTATCCTCTTTGCAAAATCCAACTTGATTTGAGAGATTAATGGGAAAAAAAATGGATGAGCATAAGGTAAGTAAGAAAGACTAAACTTAATTTTTATCTTGTGTCATCAAATTATTTCATGTTTAAAGAGTTTCTTAGGGCATATCTATAAATTTAATTCTCATCATATAATTTATCTCATAGATATCTTCCCTATTGTGTCTAATCCCTACCACCCAATCTATAAATTTAATTCTCATACTTGTGAGGACCTTGAGAGTTTGAAGGATTCAAATGAGTTTGTAAAATTAATCCATTCTAATATCGATTATCATTTTTAAGCCTCAATGGTTCAAACTAATTGGTAAAATGGAATTTCATTGAGGGTAATAGGATAAATGTGAAATTTCATATTTTAATGGCAATCAACCGCTTAATGATGGTCAATTTCTTAAGGAGGTAGATTAAAGAATGTTTTAGATATGGGAATGATTCTAGATATGAATAGGTAGATTATGGGGGGAACAAAAATAAAGGATAAAATCAATATCAATGAAGGACCTCTATGTGGCAAGGTATGCTAGAGTATAGGGAAAGAATTGAGAAACTTGAGTAATAATTTAAAAGGATACCAAGGAGGCTTTAAATTTTGAAGTGCATGTAAGTAGAGAATCATTTAGAATAGTTCTTTATGGCTATAGAGATTAAGGAAGAAGTATCACTTTTTTTTAAAAAAATTCTATAAAATTTATCAATAGGAGTCCATACACAAGTATCAATAGAAATCAATAATATCTCATCAAAATGGTAAGTTTATAGTTATTCATTAACAAGAGGAAGTCATCATATGTTATTAATTACCTCCTAAATGTACATTTTAAAAAATAGGATATGCAATTTAATGAAAAGTGTACTATCAAATAATTATTGATAGGGGTCAAACAAGCAATAAATAACCTAGAACAATAGTTCATCAAAATGTGGCTACAAAATTAGATTTCACATCACATTAACAATTACCTATTTTTTCAAAGGTAGAATCTCATTCTCAAGGGATGATCATAAAATTCATATCATGATCTCATACCATATTTTCTCTTTACACACTTAGGTCACATAAGAGGACTACACCCACATAGTCCACATTATTCACAATACACACCAAGTACGTATAGTAACTTTTATTTCATCAATTGGTTTGAGTGATATTTCACATAAATATTTTATATGAAACCATTCTCCATCTAAAAGCCACAAAATAAATTTAAGTATCATCATAACCACAAGCATTTTTTTTTTATAAATTCATAGTTTTATCATCCAATACGAGCATTGTGAAGATGGTTGAGGGGTGTTAAATTTTACACTAACATTTATGTTGGAGTGTAAAATAAATAATAATATCTTTGACATTTTCCCCTTATACATGGATCCATATAAATGTAGCCTCTTCATGCCATAGATTAAGATGATTTAAGAAAATGGCTTAGGATAACATCATTCCATTAGCATGGTTTATGGACCTAGGCTCAAGATGATATGGATTAAGGGGATTTAAGGAAATTGCTTAAGGCCCATCACAAGAGGATGTAGATGGCACAACTTGAAATCTTCTCATTGATCCCCTTAAGCCACTAATAATAGTCAAATTGATCATTCACATTTGATCAATTTGTATAATGTTAGATGCTTGAAATTTTTACAAACTTATTAAAGATCTATTTATTAAACTTGGTCAACTTAGGAAAAAATCATTCCATTATCATGGTTTAAGGACCTAGGAAAGATTACATGTGGATTAAGGGGATTTAAGAAAATAGTATTTAAGGGGAAACTTCGCTATTCCTTGTAAACACTTTAAAGTACATCAAGACACAAAATTCTACATGTCATAGACATAAATGAGCCTTACACATTTTTTCATTTGTATCATTGTGTCATTTATATCATGGATTAAGGAGATTTAAGGGTATTAAATTTACCAAGAAATTTACCTTTTTTGTGTATGTTATAAGTTTATTTTTTTAGTATGTGCATGCAGTAAAATTGCATAGTTAGATCTTAAATTTTGAAATTTGTATGTATGCTCAAGTTGAATGATGTATGTATGTGTATGTATCCTAATTTTTCTTTTAAATAATCATGTATGTTTAATTTAATTATTTCTTATAATTTCTCAACATGTATAATATCTAGTTTTGATATGTTTATTTATAATTTATATATAGATTCTTGAAAGTTAATTTTGTACTTTTTTGTATATTTATATATATGTAGGTTCACTAAATTATTCCATGGATAACTTTGATATTGAGGATATTCTCAATCCCCCACCTCTGCCCCCTTCACCTTAATACCCTCCACCTCCATCCCCCTCTACCTCCACCTCCACCTCCACCTCCACCCCCTCCACCTTGAAACCCCCCACCTCCACCCCTAGGATCCAATGAGGCTCACTTGTGAGAATGGATCAATGACAACATTAGATCCATAGAAGAAAAAATCAATGCAATTCAAAATGAAGCATTTGTTCCACCCCACCTGATGTATTTTTCATCTTCAATGCAAAACGTTGTAGATGTTGTTAGGTCCACTAATGTGGACATAGACAATTATCGAGTATGGAGAGAGGAGAGGTGATGCTTTTATTCTAATGGTCTCTCCTATAGGGACATCCTTGAACTCAAAATAACAAAAGTTGATCTAGCTCTATATTTTATCGACTCCATCAACAATCAACCAATTCCCACAAAAAAAAAAGGATACCTATTAAGTGGTGTAGACATCCACAAAGGGTGGTCATTTTTTGGGATTGATGGTGGATGGTATTTTATCATCCACCACATGCTAATTATGAGGTTCTGCTCTATTTTTTGAGAAAATAAAATGCAAAGTTTGTGTTGGGTACAAAACCTAATTATTTTGATTTCAAATCATTCCAGGGTGTTGGTGGTGGCATGCAACACTGTGCAGTGGTATCCGCACTAGGAGCATTGAGTGCGCTTTCGACTAACCTCAATGAGAAAACTTTTGAAATTGTAGCTAGGGTTAGTGGGTGAGACCGTGGAGGAGCTGATGATGGAGTGGGTCCTAGTACCACTCCACCTACGCTGACACCTCATTTATGTACATGTTGTATCAACTATGTTATGGACCTGATCAGGCTACATCCTCTTCAGCTGCATGTAAAGCATTTGATGATATTGGTTTATTTGTTGATTTTCTATGTGCTAATGATCACCTTATAGATCATCTAACATAGGTATATATATTGAATTTATATTAATTTTAAGCATGTGTTTTTAATGAACATATATCAAAAAATATTGTAATATTTTAATAATAAAATTGTTTGGTGTAGATGATGGCCACAAGGAAATCAACATCTTTTGATCAATTTGGTTTTGTGTCGACCCCAATGCAAGTTGGCCACCCATTTGGGGTATTTTGATTGATTTTTTAAATATATATTAAATAATTTTAACTTGATTTGTAATTCAATATTTAACATGTGTTATTCATATTTATGTTGGTTTAGGGAAGTCATCTAACTTCCACGTTAGATCCGCCATAGGGTGTGTAGAGAACTCCTCCATTATCGAGTATCTCGCATGAGCCACTCGTATGTATCTTGTTTTAAAAAACTATACTTAGAATTTTGTATTTTGAATTCGCTATATCGAACATGCATGTACTTGTATTCAAAATATATGTCTATGTAGGTTGACACAATCATCAGGATGGTTATTGCACACCTAATTGATCCAAGCCAATTTTAGGAGTCAGTTGCATTTCAGGTTGTTTAAAAAAAAATTATGTGCATAATTTGTAGGTCTTTTAAATAGATTAAAACAAAAATTGAGTACACAAGTGAATATATATGTTTTAAAATAATTTGTACACATGTGCTTTATTTGACCTTGTAGGGAATTTTTAGTGACATTTTTCATCTTGATGATGCCATACCACCTACAACAACGCATTCAAATCAGCAACCTCATACGGTAATTTAAAATTTTGATTATATTTAAAGTTAATTAAATATTATACATTGTGAATGACTTAAAGTAAATTTCAATTGAATGTATGTTCATGTGTTAAATTCTATTTCTTCTATATCATGAGACAATCCCTATAGTAGAGCATGCAAAGGAGCTCATCACTAGAGATGAGTAGCCTCATATGGTAATTTTTAGGATTTTATAAATTAAATTGAATTAAATCATTTTTAAACATTTTAAATCTTATTTGAAGTTTCTTTCTCTTGTATAGACCGATTCAATCATCATAGTCCACGTGGATTGAAGAGGTCTCTTGATAATAGGGATGATATGAGTTAGATATATATGTTTTAGTACATTCCACAGACTCTATATATGTTTCAATACATTACATGTACTCTTTATACATTTTTTAGTATTTTAATATTTCATGGGCTTGATCTATATATGTTTCATTATTTCATGGACTCTATATGTACATGTTTTAGTATTTTTGTATAATTTCATGGACTAGATCTATATATATGTTTCAGTATTTTCATGGACTTTATATATTGTTTCATGGACTTTATTAATTTTGATATTTTATGCACTATTTTTTTTTTTGGTCAGTAACACAAGATTTTATATTGCTTAAAAATGAACATTACATCCAAATTCAGTTTTGGTACCTACCAAAAAACCTCCAATAGATAAAAAACAATCACCTTAACATGCAGATAAAAAGCACTAGACCCCTTATCCCATGTTTCTACTAAAAAGACAAGATCCTACCACCAATGACCTACTACAATTCCCCATACAGAACTTCCAGAACCCAGAAAACCCCACCAACCCAAGACCATAATTTCAAAAATTGCTAATAGTAACAAAAATTACAATAAGAAAAAGAGCAAAAAAGACCATAGAGAGTCCTCTCATTCACGTGCACTACCTGGGCCTGATGGTTCTTCACTCAACTCTTTCACATGCTTCTTCTTATGATGTTTTCTCTGCTTCTTCTTCTGATGTTTTCTCTGCTTCTTCTTCAGATGTTTCCTTTGGCTCTTCACTTTCACCACCTTGCCCTGCACTTCCAACTTATCCTTCTTGATAAACTCTTCAACCTCCATGAGCTCAATAAAGAGCTTGAGCACTTTTCATCCCAATCCGGCTTCTTCCCAACACCGAGATTTAAAATTCCCTTCTGGCCATCGAATGAATGGCTTAAGTCCCGAGACCCCATAGAGTAACTCCATTTCTTCATCAACAATTCCTTCTAAAATATCTAGGCCAACCCCCAATACCACCCATTCCAAAAATTGACTCCATGTTCACCAAAAAAACCTCATGCACAATTTTCTTCATCACTTTGCGCACCATTTCCATAGATTCTCCTAAGTTGACACCCCAAGCCGCAATCAAGGAATACACATCTAGATTTTTTCTAATTCTATGACTCAGAGCACCAAAATCTCCACCTAAGATCATTCTTACACATTGTACAAGCCTGTCATCTTCAATGAGTAATAATCCCCCTAATCCCTTCCTCGACGCATCACCAAAAAATAGACTTAGTTTCCTTCATGATCAAAAAGTAAAATTGGCCTCCATTTCTTTTGAAAAAACACCACCTTCACCACCACCTCATTGCTTCCAAGCATTTTTGTCTCTTCAAAATGTGAGGATAATCATCACTGCCTCAGGCTATAAAACCAAACTTAAACATCCACTTCAAATTAAATGCTCTAAGTACTACAAGGCCACCACTCGGCTTCTCCATCTCTCACTAGTCTTGTTGAACTATCGGACACTGGCTACCACCCTGTGCATTCAATTCATTGTACTCCCCTATATTGTCAAAAAACTCTGCTAACCTTAAGTCTCTAAAGTCTTCAAATTTGAAATCACCCACCTCACTAAAAGATAGCACCCATTTAGATAGCATGTCCGCTTCCACCTCGTCTAATATGGCTCACCAAAAAGCTTTCAAGAGTGGCTAGTTCTTCTCTGATTTGTTCAACCACATATTGAAGGTGCCACACATGAATAGATCCATTCATCACCGCTTGGACTATTATCATCAAGTCCCCTTCTAAGTGGATCTTTTTAGCACCTAAATTTTTACCACACTTAATGGCCAACAAGGATGCTATAGTTTCTATTGTATTGTTTGTTCCTTTCGTCAATTTCTTTGCTCCTAACGCTACCACATCACCATTCCAGTCTCAAATTATAAATCTGTCCACTGAAGGGCCAAGATTTCCCTTTGAAGCCCCATCAAAGTTTATCTTCCACTAGCCTTCCGATGGTCTTTCCCAAGTAACCATTCTACACTTCTTCTTAGTTGGATTTACCCAACCCGGCCCCTTAACAAAAAATTTATGGACTATTATTGCTAAATAGTAATTTACACATGTACATTTATGCATTTTAACTTGAACAAATTAGTTAACCTCATGAGACAATATTTTATCATCAAATTTCAATATTTTCATATGTTATAATTTAGGAGTTAAAAAATAATTTAACACTTATGTTATCTAAGACATTAATAGGACATTAATGTGAAATTATAGGAAATTCAAGTATTTATACTTTCCATTTGATTCATAGTCAAGACATTAAGATGATATTAATTTGAAATTAATATGAAATTAATAGGACATTCAAATATTTGTACTTTACATTTGATTCATAGTGAAGACATTTGATAGTATTAGAATTTAGGATGACTCGTCATAACAATCACATACTATACCAAAATAGTGTCAATGTTAATATAATTTGGGATCACAGAAGTTCTCAAAATTTGCTTAAGGGGATCAAAGAATTCAAAGTATGTCTCATGTTCAATCACATTAGATAGATATAATTAGGATATATAAATTAAGGGGTCCTAAGAAAAATGATGGCTTAAGGGGTCCTTATAGGATGGCTTAAGGGGTCCTAATAGGATGTCTTAAGGGGATCAAAAAAGTTCTCAAATTTTTCTTAAGGGAATCAAATAATTCGAAGTATGTTTCATGTTCAATCACATTAGATAGATATAATTAGGATATATGAATTAAGGGGTCCTAGGAAAATGATGGCTTAAGGGGATCAAAGAATTCAAAATTTTCTTAAGGAGATCAAAGAATTCAACGTATGTCTCATGTTCAATCACAATTGATATAATTAATTAGGATATATATGAATTAAAGGATCCTAGGAGAAATGATGGCTTAAGAGGTCCTTGTCGGATGGTTTAAGGGGTCCTAATAGGATGACTTAAGGGGATCTATAAATTAAAGTCCTAGGAAAAATGATGGCTTAAGGGAACCAAATTTGGTGAAGTTTCCCAACGAAACCAAATTTAACAATAATATACATGATACAGTGATTATACATTCAAATTTTAAGTTTTAAAGTAGAAAAACATGCACATAACGGACAAAATATATTGAATATGAATTTTAATATATAAAAGTGTAGAGTAATTGTGAATGTACATATACAAATTTGGCATATATTCCAACTCAAAATAATATTTACAAAATGTGGCTATGTCATCTCAAGAAAATCTAAAACTTGTGGTGAATCATCAAAATGTAGCCTCTTCACGCCACTTGATATCGAAATGACAATAAATCAATTTTAACTATGTATATAAGCAATATTAATATATCATCAAAATATGTATTTAAATATATAAAACTATATGTATACTTACATGTATTTACAAGTATTCCATGTTGTAGGTTGAATCTTCATCCTCTCTTTTTTGTCTCAAAGTATGTGATGAATGTGATGATAACTTAAGGATACAAAAGGACAATAAATCAATTTTAACTATCTACATAAGAATTATCAATATATCATCAAAAAATGTATTTAAATATATAAAACTATATATATACTTACCTGTATTTACAAGTATTCCATGTTGTAGGTTGATTTTTTTTTTATTTAACAAAGCAAAAGAATTACAAGAATAAAGCTACTAGCAGTAGCAAAAACCCAAACTAGCCAAAAATCCAACCAAACAAGGAAAAACTAGCCTTACAAAATTCGAGTGACAACAAAGGTTGTACAAGGAATCAACTATAAGATACAATCACAAAAAGGAAAATTACAAAAGTTGTATAACATTTTTACAATGCTCAATCCTATTGACCAGCTGAAACTTCAAAATTTTCTCTTTAATTTGTTGTAACCTATGTTTAGCTTGCTCATTCTTCTTACATATAACCTGAACCTACAAGAAAAGAACAACCACCTGAAGATATATGTCAGAGTAAAGCCATAAAGTCCCAACAACCTGATAAAAGTTACTAGAAAACATAGCAACACACCTATTTTTCCATATATTTTTCAAAACATGTCAAGTAGAATTAACAATCACATCCTTTTGCATGCCAACACCAAAAACAACCTCTTTCCAAGTCAAATCATGATTAAAAATAGCTGATAAATATCTAAAAACTGAAAACCAAAGCCTTTTAACATATACATAGTCACATACTTTGAGACAAAAAAGAGAGGATGCAGATTCAACCTACAACATGGAATACTTGTAATACATGTAAGTATTTAAATACATATTTTGATGTTATATTAATGTTGTAGGTTGAATTTGCATCCTCTCTTATTTGTCTCGAAGTATGTGACAACTGTGATGATGGCTTAAGTATACAAAAGGACAATAATTTTTTTAACTATTTACATAAGCAATATCAATATATCATCAAAACATGCATCTAAATATATAAAACTATATATATACTTACCTGTATTTACAAGTATTCCATGTGGTAGGTTGAATCTACATCCTCTATTTTTTGTCTCAAAGTATGTGATGAATGTGATGATGACTTAAGGATAGAAAAGGATAATAAATAAATTTTAACTATTTACATAAGTGATATCAGTATATCATCAAAAAATGTATTTAAATATATAAAACTATATATATATATATAATTACTTGTATTTACAAGTATTCCATGTTGTAGGTCGAATATGCATCCTCACTTTTTTGTCTCAAAGTATGTGATGAATGTGATGATGGCTTAAGCATACAAAAGGATAATAAATCAATTTTCACTATTTATATAAGCAATATCAATATATCATCAAAACATGTATTTAAATATATAAACCTATATATATACTTACCTGTATTTACAACTATTCTATGTTGTAGATTGAATCTGCATCCTCTCTTTTTTGTCTCAAAGTATGTGATGAATATGATGATGGCTTAAGAATACAAAAGGAGACTAATCAAATTTCACTATTTACATAAGCAATATCAATATATCATCAAAACATATATTTAAATATAGAAAACTATATATATACTTACCTATATTTACTTATTCCATTATACTATTTGCATCCTCTCTTTTTTGCAATACATCTATGATTGTCTCATGCTCTTCCATAGAGATTGTCCATAGCACTTTATTTGCAGGTCTTCCATGATACCTCACTAGTTTTACATTTTTTGCCACCACCAAATGTGAGTAGTGTATAATCTTCTTATGTGTTTCATAATCTTCAAATGCATGCAAACCATTCTTCCTTGTTAGGTATTTTTATATGCAAGTGCCAACAACCACCACCAAACCTATTGGATAATGATAGCCATCATCATCTTCTTGAGGTACTATTAACTTATGTTTAGTCTCCACACATCGAGCCAACCAATATTTTGTTTCCTTTTCATTCTCCTCAAGTGCAACAACATACACATGTCCTGCAAACAAAAATTATTTCAATAATTTGAGTGACATATAATTTGACCAATCTACATACATGCATTCATATATATAATTAAATATATTAAAAAATAATAATAAAGTGAAATAAATTGAATTAAATTACCTTCCTATACAAGGTCTGAAACACAGTCATAGTCATCTAATGCAAACACTTTATCTTTGTTTTCAATTGTTGTTTCATATTGATTGTGTGTTTGTGCAAATGTCAACGATCTTTGCTTCCACTCTTCAACCCATTCTATATTCTCACATGCTTCCCAATCTCCTAAAATACAAAACTAAAAAAAACATGCAAGCTCCCTTTTCCAGATAATCCATGTGCTCGCATTCAAACTCTTAAATGAATTCCATTTAGTAGATCCATTGATTGTCTCACAATCAATTCTAGGTAGAATATTCTCTTCTTCAACTAACCAAAAGAATCATCAAGTTGTAGAGTACTTGCTTGATCCTGTAGATAATTTTTATTGTACCAATCCACAATCGCACACACATCTTTAAATTTTACTATGTATCCTCAAATTTTAATTGCTCTCTAGCAAGAATTATTTTAACACATGCACCAACTCTATCATGTTCTCCTTTACCATGTCTAGCTTCAAAAAAACTCCACATATGTTGGAAATTATGTTCCTTGTGAACCCTAATTAAACAATAGAATATTTGAGCATTCGTGAACTATTTCGTACAATTATCTAACAATATGATATGTTTTATCATCTAGATTCATCTTTCTCTTAAATTTGTATAAAATATATTAAAAAAATATTGAACAAACTCTAACAAGTGTAACTGGATGTCACTCAAATAGAAATGATACTCTCTCTAGATTTTTCTTTCATCCTCTGTGCTATCATCTGCATGTATCTATACAATTTGAACAAACATAGCCACCCTCACTGAATTGTTATTGTGATTGGATTTCCTCTTGTGGAAAAAGAGTATAGTTTTCTACAAAATCAACCACTAATAGTATAGTTCCAACTGGAAATGTGTTTCTACATGTGAGAAATTGTCCATCAAGCCATCAAGCATGTTGGGAGTGTTTGACATATTTTTGTACAATCTTACTCTTAAATTATGATATAAATGCATGTACAATAGTTTTTTCTGTGATTAAATCAAGAAACGCTTTCCAATTTTTCCATCTTTTAAAGAATACTCAACATTTTTAAATCTTTTAACATCCACTAATTGTTGTCCAAAATCATTTTCAACACTTTCATGCATACAAACTCCTAAGAATGAATTATTGCTACAACTAGTGCATTGTCCATAATACATGAACTTAAATAAAATAATTACCTATTAGATCTTTCACATAACAGACCTACTATAAACTCCTTGATTATTTCAGGTGGCATATTAATACCGCATTCCTGCATAATCATGTTAGTATGTAAAGTATAATGTATATATGGAAAAACATCATAATAATAACGATATTGCACATGCGTTTTACAGCAACAAGAGATTCATTGTTTATTAATAATTTTAACATACCAAGGTTTACATCTTTCAAAAGATCTTTGACTTACGTTAATATTACTAGGTAGTTCACTGAATCATCACAATTTTTTTTATAAAATTTGGTTTGAGTTGTGTCTAATAGGTGTTTTGGATGAGGATCGTGAATTTTGGATCCCACTCTTAATTTCAAAACATCTCTAGCATTAAATGATACCCTAATTGTAGTTCCCCTCAATTTGATTTCTATCATTGACAATTACTTGTTTTTATTTGGACATTATGATACTTTGATGCACAATTATGATGATAGTTGATGATACTTTTATCATTGATGTTTATGCTTATGTCATGCTTAGTAGATCGATGTAATTGTTGTGTGGTTTATCATTGCGATGAGTATTATGTGATTATCTAATGTATGTTCTTATCATATTATTAGTATTTTATTATTGTGCATTGATGTATTTGGTGAAGAGGAATAGTATCGCATCACTCACTTGTGAGTGCCCTGCGATGCTGCAAATTTCCTCTCACAGTGTGTTTGATTGGTTGACTATGTACATGCTCGATGGTGTGGTTTGTTACAGGTTGCAGGTACCAGGCATTGACTCCACTTGAATTTCTAGGTTTGAGCATGCCTTAAGCCTAATGGAAATTGTTGAAATGGAGATAGCATCTGGTCCCCTATGTTGAGCCATCATCCTTGATGAGGATGAGTATTCATTTTCCATAACCTATCTGTGTGGTCAATTCAAGTTGGTTTGTCAATGTTGTTGTTGTCTGACCCTCTATTTCGCTACAAGCTCAAGTATTGTTTGGTATTTTGTTCAATTGAGTTATTTGTTTGATTTGTTATTTGATTAATTATTACTTTAAAATAAAGATTAATGAAGTTTAAAAGGGCATCATTGATAATTAAATAAACGCTTTTATATGATTATGGTTCTAATAAAATTAAATATTAATTAATGTTTTTATTTGATTTAAATAAATTAAATTATGATTTAATAAAGAAATATAAAAATAAATATACTAATTAAACTATGGTACAAATAGACTTAAAAGGTGAGTTAAAATTAATAAACTAAATATATTAAGAGTTGATTTAATTATGTGCAAATAAAATGGTATGGCTAAAATTATAAAAATAATAGTTGAGGTAATTGTCGGTAGTAGGAAATTAAATTAAATAATTAAATTTTAAATGGCTTGTTGCAACGGAGAGTGGGGGGAGAGATAAATAAATTAGTTAATTGGCATAAAGAAAGGGGCTTTTCACCTTTTTCTAAAAACTAATCTTGCTTCTATGAAAAATTGTTCTTGTTCTTGCAAGCTTTGAGTTTCTTGTCCTTGAAGGCTTTGGGTTTTCTCTATTTCTTAAAGGCTATCTACAAGCTTTGGGGTTTTTGAATTAGACTTTTGTAGAGTTTTTTGGAGATTTTGATCTAGAAATTGAAGTTGTAGTTTGGAATTCAGACTGAGCATCAAATTTTAGCTCAGTTAATTGAGTTGTATTAGGTTCATCTTTCTTGTACCTTCTTCTTGTTTTGGTATAATTGCTTGAAATTCATATGTTGGTTTGAACAAAAGTGCCTGTATTTGTGAGTTTGATTTAGAATAGTCAAAAATTGCAATTCCAAGTATTGCTGTGCCCAGTATATTGTTTCAAGCTTTTTTTTGTAGTTTTATATTTCAAGTATTTGTGAATTCTTGTGCTCCTGATGCCATCAACATTTTCCTGGAATTCATGTTTGAAGTATTCCCCAATAAACTAATTTGTATTAAGTTGAATCTTTGCACTCCCTTATATGTTATTCTTTTTGTGGCATTCAATCGTAGTATACACCTCATTTTTTTATCCAAATCTTTGTATATCTATGTCAGAAATTCTTTAGAATCTTGTTATCGCTGCACATAACTTCCATCCCAACGCCCTCTTTCTAATACCAAGCAAGCCAATTTCCTCTTCTTGGCTCGAGTCTTTTGAATAGACTTATCCTTGGCATTCAACACCTGATACCTTAGTTTTCACCCTGTACATGGTTTATGCAATTTATAAAAGATTATTGCATTGGCTTGAGTATTGTAGAATGCATTTTTCTTCTCCTGCACTGTACATTATTCTTTACATATTCATAGATCTTTGGTCGGGCATTAGAAATTGTAAGTCCAAGCTTAGTTGCTATGTAACAAGTGATGTCTTTAGGTAATTGATAGTTGATATTACATGTTCCTTTTTACTCAATTGCTGTGAAACATTCGATGCCTTATACCTTTGCGTGAGAAGAGTGAAGTAATCCCTATCTTATTGGAATGTGTGTTACCCTTTTGCTTGTTGAGAATGTTTACCAGAGGCTTGTGTTATGGCCGCATGCCCCACTCACCTTGGCTACCTTGCTGTTTGGAATTGTTAGTAGACATTGCTTTTGATAGTTAATTTATGTATTTCCTTAACTCACACTTGAAATTGATGCATAATTGAATGATTGGTGCAACCTAAATCTTCTCTAAGTCATTTGGTTGTGGAGATTGATATCTCCACAGTATGATTACTAGCTGATTATGTGAAGTAGGAAAACACATTGATATTTAATTTTGATAAACTGAAGATTACTTGCATGCACTGTGCCATGTAATTTGGTGGAATACAATTATTTTGTCATTCAATTTTATTGTATTTAGAGATCTTGTTATTATATATATGTATGTATGTATGTTGTTTTAACATATATGTATGATGTTTTAATATAAATATGCAAGTTCTCAAGACTAACCTGGGTTTAAATTGCAACCATAAAAGTTTTATTATTTTTGTCAAGTCTTTGGTTTCCTTTGAGCTGGTCATGAAAATTTGTACTCCCCTTCATTGCAATCCTTTCAAGGATTGGTGGTGGATGTCCAAGTTTCAGTTTGCTTTGTTTCCTCTTAAAAAGGTCTACTTAAATCTGCTCCCTCATTTGCCATTAAATCCCAGGCTGAATCTGAAATGGAAATGCAGGCTCCATGAAACTACATGGAACAAGCTGAGTCTTCAAATATGGCATTCTAAAATAGAGGTGAATGTTCAGCTATTTGTATGGAAACTTTTGCATTACAAGTTACCAATTGGTGATCATCTAGGTTATATGCATATTCATGATGTTAAATGCCCCTTTTGTAAATGTATTGAAAACTTGAAACATATCTTCTGGGACTGTTTTGTGGCTAAGAGGAAATGGAGGGTTGTTTTTGCTTACCTCCCTGCAATTTTTGGGCATATCTTGAGCTAGAAAGAAGCAATTTTGGGTGTTGGGCTGCATAATAACATTGTGGCTGATTCTGTACAACAGATTGTGCTTTTTAATTTGTGGAAAAATAGATGTTCTTTTTAATTTGTGGAAAAATAGATGTTTGGTTGTATTTGCAGATCATAATGTTAATCTGGAATCAGGAATGCTACGGTTTTACTCTGACATCATTTTGCAAATTGTTTTCTTATGTTCTCAATTGTAGGGAGGCAATAAGGCGAGTATGAAGTGCAGCAATCATTTGGATACAATCAAATGGCAGATTTTGGAGCTTCATAAAAATGATGTTTAATGTTCAAATCAGCTTCAGAAATTGTTGAAGTTTAGAATTGTTTAGTGGTTGTTTTCTTGGTAGTTTTTGCTGCATTTTTAGTTGTATCAGTTTCAGCTACAGTTTATATTTAGTGTTAGGTTGCTGCTGCTTTTAGTGGTTGTATGTGTTTGTGTTGTTGACTGTTAGCTAGAGGTTGTTGGCTGGGTTGTTTTTCCCTCTCTCTCTTGGCAATCTTTGTTGCCTTTGTATTTTTAGCATTGTTTCAATATAATAATTAAAAAAAAAAATGTATGTTGTATTAAATATATTTGGAACTATATTAAGATCTACAGTTTGGGAACAACATTTAAATATAATCTATACATATATAAATATATGTATATATATAGCATATACCAAATTATGTGTATATGTTATAGACATATGTATATATTTATGTATGTGTAGGTATATTGGTAAATGTTTTATAATGGTGTTAATAATAGTAGGTCCATGCTTCAGAATTTAAAGGTCATGAATAAATAGATTTGAAAGATTATATTAAGTAATGAACTTGAAAATAGTAAATGAAAAGGATTCACTATATGAACTTATATTAGATCGTTGTGGAAGTTGTTAATGGAATTAATTGATGAATCCTTGGAGAGATAGCCTCTCATATTTTGTATTAATTGACTTGTAGACTCTTTAATTCATAGTTATTGAGTTAATGTCTTTTGCGTGAATTTCGTGTATGATGGGATGATGGTTGTGGATGTCTTTTGATGGGAGTCTCTTTTGTGTTAATAGATTTGGAAGTCTTCTAGAGGCTAGGGGGAATTTTCTATTTGATGGATTCTATGATTATTCATTTTGAGATGGTTGTTTTTGTATTGAATGAGTTACGAGGGTCATTAGCCTTGCATAGTATATTCTACACTTTGATTAGGACTTGTGTGTGAGATAGTTTATGCATCGCCTTTTTGTGTATAATTATGAGGTTCTGTGATTTGTGCAAGTTGGCTTGGCTCGGTTGATTTCATTGGGTCTCCTAGTTGCTAGTAGAGGAGTGGCTCTCAATGGGGGCCAACACACAAAGTGGCACCAAGGTAACCCATGTGGGAGTTTTGTAATTCAATGGTAACTTAAAATGAATTAGGGGGTTGGGTAGTATTCACACTAATCAAGATAAGTGAATGCCTCACTCATGGATCAAGTGCTCGTTTAGGCTTGAGATGAGATTAGAAGGCTTGGAATTGCAAGATCAACTGCCTTGTCCCCATGAGAGGTATGTTGATTCCGCATAGGTTTGTATGGGGGTTGGAGATCAGTTGAGGCTGCCAAGGTAACCTAGGATGGGGGTCAGGGCCTAGGAAGATCTGTTAGGGTAACCCATAGCAAGCTATGTGATGACACTCCTCCCTACTGCAATGTAGTATTCCCTTGTCTCATGTATCCCTTTGATGTTTGTGCATCTTTGGAAGCGGTGTCACTGTTGGGTAATGTTATATTGTACTTTACATGTTAGAGTCTTATATAGTCTTGTTATGTCAGTTGGTTGTCACCTTGTTGTCATTGTGGTGGTGGGACCTTAATGCACTATCTCCTAGCATGGGGGTTGGACCTTAGGGTTCCACATGGTCAAGTGGAATGTGCCTTGTACTCCATTGGGTTTCCCTTGTTGTGGCTCATGTTCATGGTGACTGCTCAGGGTGATGTGGACTCTTGCACTTATTCCAGTTTGTGTGGATTACCTTTCATGTATTTGTACTAAATTGAAATCAATTGTACTATGTATTATAACTCTAATGTATATTTCCCCTATTAATTTCGAGGAAGCACTATTGTAATGATGTAATGTTGTAATTCATTATTGAAATCTCTCTTGTAAAGAGAATGTTAATGA
>VDFB02193867.1:610863898-610919736 GCA_007258455.2 Sequoia sempervirens
TAAAGTATTTTCCTACCATGAGGGGGAAGAAGTAGTAGCACCAAGAATTTGAGAAGACTCGGGTGTGGAAAACTGAAGGGCTTTCTTCAAAGGAGGGGTATTCATTACATTTTTTAGATTGAAAGGAAAATAATCCAAATACTTACCATTTTGTGTACTTTTCTCAATCATATTTTGAGATAAGCTTGGTTGTTCTTTAGAATCATTAATCTCCATTATCTTGATTTCTTGTTCTTGTTCATTTTCCCTTTCCTCTCATGCCTCTATCTCCTTCTCTATTTGGTCTCTCAAGCCATTTTCCTTTGGATGATCATCACCACATGTCCTATAGGACTTCATCTCCTCTTTGGAGGTTTTTCTTCGTCTTCAATGTCACTTGGTAGTATAGTGTGTTATGTTGGAGATGAAGTTGCCACTAAAGAGGATGTACCCACTTGGTTTGGGTTGACTTGTTCTCTCGTTCTTTTTCTGCCCTTAGGTTGAGCTTTAGTGGCTTCACCTTTCTTCTTGGAAATCCATATTTTTTTTCTTTTCAAGACTAATCTAGTTCTAGTCTCCATATCCTTAGGCTCTCTATGACTCCAATCAATACGTACCATGGGATGTGTTTGTATGTGGTCAATGTAGATGGGATCAATCAAGTTGGTCTCATCATCTTCTACTTCATCAACATCCCAACCTAACCTGAAAGTAATAATCTGTCTCAGAGTCATCCTCATCCAATTCCTCTTCCTCACCTCATAATCGTTAGAACAATCTTCCTAATAATCTTATAAGTGTGACACATGATTATATCCTAAACCAAGATAAATATATTTTTTTCACAAAATTCTTGTTGTCAAAAGGAAATCTCATCTCATACATAGAGACATTGTATTTCACAATATCCCTCTCAACATTGAGGGTGTTTGATTAAGATTTACATTGGTAGTTCGCGAGACCAATGGGAAATGTGATACCTATTGATGAAATATGATCCAACCCTCTAACATAAACTCCCAAACAACATAAGATGCACTAAGAAATTGTGTTTAACAACAACAAAAGTCTACAAGAAGTATTCATCCTTGTTCATTCTAAAATTCTTGGAAATTCAAGAATTACACAACATAACTGAAATTTATTGAATATGCAACCATATGGTTTGATGAAAATCTCTAAAAATCTAATTACAATATGATATACAATTGAAATATGATAGCAAAAATCATATTCATAATTTTCTCCCTCAAAATTTCTTCTTGCACTAATTTCTAGCTCCTTCAACTTGCAAACTTCATCTAGAAACCTTTGCTGCAATAAACCATGATTTACCAGAAAAATTTCTGTTGAAAAAAAAATCCTAAAACCTACAACAAACATTCAATAACAATATCCACAAACCTCCCAAGAAAAGAACTATGGCTGCAACAACAACCTTCCCATTCTATCCAAGAATGGCTACCAAAACACACCCCAATTTGCATGTAATCTTCAAAAATAGGCTCCCAAAGCTTCTCCTGCAAAAAGCCATGACCAAGTTGGGAAGAAACCTCCAAAAATAATGCAAAAAATCTTCCATAATATTAAAAATGCATTCATTAACCCACTCCCACCAAAATTGCCAAAATTGGAGTCCATTCCTAGATTTTAGGGCAGTTTCCATTGTAACTCTTGCCAACTCACCTTGAGCACCCACTTTTGCATTCATAATTTTAGGAAAATTTTAAATACATCATTAAACTTCTATAACTACCTCCAAAAGCATTCCAAGCCCATTTTTTTCTCATTTTTGAATGAATATAAAATTCCAAAAATCCTCTCCTAAATTATCTCCCCTCCCAGAATTTCCAATAAAATAATAAAAGGGTAATAATTTAATATTTATTTTCTTCTAACCTTTCAAATTACTATATTAAATAAATCACCCACCAAACCTTAGGAAAATATAAAAATTAAAATGCATTCCTTTGGTTGATGCAAGATTGCTCTCACAACCCAAGATGCTCCTACATCACCTATTTTCTTCCTTTCTGCACACCTCTTGTTAACCTATGAAATTAGTCTACGCACTCCCATCAAGATGAATTTTTATTTACTATATTTGGGTAACGCAGAGGTAACCTATCATAACCTCCAAATTGCAATCGTTAGATTTTCTTTCTTTTTTGCTAGGATAGCCAATCACATTTTGCAATTTAAATATATTGCTTTCTATTTCTATAGTTTGCATTTAAGAACATATTTTTTATATCTATAAATTATCATTTATCTATCTTCATATTGGTAAGTGTAGTCAGAGTAAAAAACTCGCAATTTGAAAATTAAGATGACATAGATAGATTTGACATTTTTTGCATTAAATGCAAATTGTTGAGCTTTGTTACAGGCCGTCACCGTAAGACGGTATTGAAATCACTAAATGTGTCATTAATGCATTCAATGTCATAGCTTGGAGCATTTTGTTTGAGAATTTCTTGGGTTTTTTGGAGGGTTTGATAGCTTGGAAAAGAAGTTGTGATTCTCTTCTTTTCAAAATAACATTTTCATCCCACTTTGGTTCATCTATTGCAAAGTTGGGGGAAAATTGACATTTTCTTCACATCTTCATGTGTATCAAAATCTTTACACAGGTGAGTATAGGTTTTTTTCCACTGAATATTGGTCCTCTTCGAGTCTGAACTGGGTTTCAATAGCAATTTTAGTTGTGTAGTAGTTTTTTCTTTGTTGCATAACATACCCACTTGTGTCTATGAGGAAAATTTTATTGGCTTGCAACTGAAGTTTCAAACATGAACTGGTTTTTTAAAATATTTGCTAACCTATTGTATGGTTTGGAATTTGAAGTAGGGTTTCCTAACAGTTTCAGTTCCTGGGTTTTCAAAATATTTGCAATTTTGAAATTTTAGTTGAAATTTTTTAAATTTTGAAGGTTTTTGTAGGCCCTCATAATTAAGCACTTTGATTGGCAATCTAAGTACTTATAGTGAAGCATATATTTTGTGCATTATAGGGTACTAGCACCAATTTCAAGTTTTACCATTAGATTGATTTGGTATTTTGACCCTATTTTGATTCTTCTCCCTTAGCTTTGACAAAGATAGCACTCCTCAAAACAAGTATTCACATTGATAATTCCCAAATTTTCATGTTCAATTTTGCACCCATAATGATTTACATCCGAGACCTAATAATTATATTTGAATGTAGTCAATCGGTTTGGCACCAAATACCTTTGTTTCCCTTTTGTCAAATGTGGTGATTATTTGGCCCTTTGTCTTGGTTTAAAGAACTACCAAATATTTATGTATGTTGGTGTAAATAAAGTCTTGTACCTAGTTCATTCATTACTAAAGGACTTATTTACACATGTTAAGTTTACTTAGGTCTTAGGAAGGAATCTTTCTAGAAGATGTTAGTTGTCATTGGTTGTTATCTTATCTTTTGATTTGTAACACATGTGAACCTACGTAAGTGTGATTAGTTGTCTTATGTCATATGATTAAGACACTTGTCATAATCCTATGACATCTTGTATCTCACCTCGGCTATATAACCAAGGGGTTTCTACTACCTTGTACATCACATCATATCATTCATCATATTGATAAGAATACAGTTTATTCTTGTCACATTCCATTCTCTCTCTTTGTGCTTTCCATTTGGTCTCAAGATTTTGACAGCCATAGCCAATTCTAACAATCTATTATATCTTTATTTATGGCATTCTCTATTATATCTTTGTTTTAGCTCATTTTTACTTTCTATTTTTTGGCTGCCAATGTTGAATGGTATATCTTGCACTTCAACCATTGAACTAAGGTGGATTCTCAAGGTTAAAATAAATGGGCATTCCCATTCTCTGTGTCTTTATATTCTTCAAAATGTTTATTTATGCAGATGTATATTGCTTCTCCCAGTAATTACTTGATGTATAAACAGTTTGACATTGGCATTGCCTTCTGCTGAAATTTCTATGCAATTTTGTCATTTCTGCGTTATCTATGTGTTTCCCAGCTCATATTTCTTCTCTTGCCTCCAGACTCGCAGAAAATCTTACTTTTTTATTTTTTGCATTGCAATTTTTTTCCACCCTCTTTCTATTATAGTGTTGATTTCTTCTCCTTTTTGGCAGACATTTTTTTTAACCCATTTTCCTCTCATAGTAACAAGGGATACTTGACTCTGGTTTATATTATCGGGTGGAATCAATCCCCCAGATTTCTGTACCACGAAGATAACATTTTACTAAATACAATCAAAGTCATATACATTATGATTGACATGCATTGGTGTACCTGTCTTTCCTTATTATTGTGAAGCTTCATTTTTGGCTTAAATTTCTACATATAGCTAGAATCATGCCCCATTAATGTTGATTCAGGGTATTCTCCTCGGTAGTAGCTTTCATACCACAAAATAGCGTATTTTCTAGCTGCATGCATTGCAAAGTCTTAGAAAAAGTTCTATGCATTTTTGTGAATTTCTTCTTGAGCACGTCATTCGAGTCAATAAAAAGGATATTGAGGAAGGTGCATCGTATTTTCCATGAAACAACCAAGTTTTTTCAGAGGCTTTCATTGAAGAGGAAATCCTTCAGAGGTTATATTACAATAGTTTCAATTGAATTCAATTCACAGAAAACTTGGGTTCCAAATACTTCTGTGAAAAAAAATTATAAACAAATATCATGCACATTCCTTAGTGTGTTATAAAATCTTTTCCCAAAAGGAATTAGAAAAATACAATTATTTAGGACAAAATATGGATGACATACATGTACATGGTATGGTAAAAAAAAGTGACTTTTAAATAGTGGTTTTTAGACATGCCTATTGAAAATCAATTTGTATCATCTAGGTATTAAAATAAATTACATATTTGGAAACTAGACTTGGAGCTAACATTTCATATTACTAAATTTTTTAAGATTCAATCTTTAAGTGCTTCAAATTTTTAGGTCAAATGAGACAAATTCTTAAAATTAGGGAAAACACTTCCACTTTTTGACCAAAAAGTGGACTCAACTTCTTGCACACACCCCCATATTTACCAATAATCTTGGGAAAAGAATAAAAACTCTTGGTTGTCATTTCTAGCATCCAAGGTCATAGTAGATTATATCATTTTTTTCCATGATGAATTATGATATTTTCCTAAATTCATGAATTTCATACCATCATGCATGAAAAATATTTCAAACTGAAGAGAAAGGATTCACTTTCCATGTAGTCCTCTTCATACCCTCATCAACACTGCAATAATTCACATTAAGATCCAAACATGGCAATGACATAATATGAAAAAGATGCATTAAATCCATGGTTCTATTATCCTTCTTACTTCTTGAGCTATACTCAAGGAAGCAATCAAAAGGCTTTCCTTTTTCTTCCATGATAAGGTTAATCAAGCTAACCTTTTTTAACACCAAAGGTTTAAAAGGATCAATCATTCCAACTTGTAAATATGGGACTATGTGCTTTGTGCCAATAGCATGATGATATGCACTATCAAAAATTGAAAGATATATTTTCTAGCATTAGATTCCATCTCATCCATTTTCAAGGGAAATTTTTCCCATTTTTTTTCTTCTCACATTCTTGCAACTTTGAATTTTCTTCTTCCTCATGTTGAATTGTTATATTTTTAGATTCATATAATGTTTTTGTATACTATCCTCCAAAAGTGATGTCATTTACCACTTCTACTTCTTGTATATGAATTATTGTGTCATCATATAATGGGTTTATGTATTCCTTGTAGATAGTGGTGACTCTAATTCTTACAATTATAATTTTGCATTAACTTCATTTGCAATATAAATTTTTCTTGAAGTGAGATCTCATAGAACATTGAAATATTAATTAAAAATGTTACCTACAATACCCAATGTGGATTCCTTTACTTATTTATGACCTGTTCAACCTGTTTTTCCATCATCTCTTCTTCTTCTAAGAATACTTCATTTTTTCCTTGACATATGTGGCATAATTCCCAAGTTTTGTTGCAAGAGAAGTAAAGTATCTTTCTTCTCAATTCATTTCTAATGTCTTTATTTATATTTCATGTAACAATTGCATGTGGTCCTCTAAGGGGGTGCACAATGTCCCTTCTTATTTGAGTCTTCCCTTGAGCTATTTTTGTATGATGTCTTTAAAAATGATTTATATGTTGGTGTTGGTTGTTTCTCTAGGTCTAAATTCTCTTCATTCTACAAGGAAATTTTCTCTTTCCCATGTTCTTTGGCTAAAGCTAGATTGTGCTTTCTTTCTAGCTCCTTTTTTTTTTCATTTTTCCACCCTTTCTTTTTATCCACCTCAAGTACTTTTGGAAAGAAAATTATACATACTTTTGAATGAAAAAAATTCCTTCAAATATTTGGGTAAATTCTAGTATCTTGCAAACCATTTAGTAGTCTCTTCTATTGATGATATCATCAATTCCTTGAAGTGTAAAAAATAATTTTATCTTCAAGTCTTTTTAGAGAGAGTTTCATATGCATTGAAACTACTTTGAAGCTCTATATTGAAACTATAGACAATATCTATTAGCCCCATAATTCATAGGCTAGCAAGAAAACCAACTTTGATAACACTGTAATATCCCAAAAAAATATTAATAAAAATGTTAATTACAACCTTAAATAAATATATTTTATCTTGAATAAATACATTTCAAGTTTACATATTTAACCATAACCTTATAAAACCTTAGCTTTATATCATATGCTCTTAGGTTTATAAATTTTCACCCTCTTATAACAAACCCCAAACTTTATCCTTATAGTAATACCAAAAAAAGAAAACTATAATACTACAAGCCGAGCCCACCCTTAAAGATAAATTATATCTTTAAATATACTTAATTAGACCAATAAAAAACCAAAATTAGTAACAAATTTTACAATAATAAAAATAATCTACAATTTCTTCATGATATTTCATGGAAATAATGATAAACATATTTACAATAGTAGTTGATGTCTAGAACAAGATTCTAGAACTTTACCTATATGAGGGGGTTAGAAACACATCATAAAATACTACTACGGTAGAAAAACATTCTAGGAATGAAAAGATTACTTCTAAAACAACTATAATTGTCATTTCAACTCAATATTGCTAATATCTGCCACCATTAAAGTCCAATATGACCTCTAGGTGAGATTTCACTTTTAGCCAAGAGGGTTTTTTTTTCCTTTCATGTGAAATATTTAGGGTTTAGATCCTTCAACCTCTAATAGATACACAAGTTTTTATTCTTAAATCTAGGAATTTAAACACAAGTGCTAAGAACAATTTTCTACCTAGGGTTTATAAATTTTTTCATAACTATCCTCCTATTCTAACATTGAATCCTTAATATCCAAAAAAATAATGTTAAATACTACATTAAATACCAAGATCCTATGATTGGTAGGTGACAAAGAATTCACATACCTAATGGGCTCCATTTTTCCCTTAAATTGTGCTTGAAATTATGTCATGTGTACTTGGATGCACTCAAGAAGTATGGGAGAATATTTTTTGTGATCTACAAATGTCCTCTATAATAATGGTGGGAGGCCTTATGGGGTTTAAACTCTAACCACTATGTTAGTGGAAACAAAGGTCACCTTCTTTGTTTGCATCGATAGAGATACACATGGATCTACACCCTTGAGATTAAATAATGTTTTCTTGGTAGGAGAAAACTCTTTTTAGAATTTATTGCATCAAGTTTGATCATTAATGTTATTATGAGATAAGATGAGAGGTAGATGATGTGAATAGTCCAAAATAGATGGGAGTATCATAGTTTTCAATTTGGAGACAGTTCATGACTTACCATTGGTCAAAGATTAGAGTTTGGGTAGAAGCCATGATTATAAGGACAAGTATAAATTTTGATAAGGCAAGATAAAATAGTGGGGTTGAAAGAAAATGTATGACAAGATGGACAACTATAAAAGCCTAATAGAAGAAGGGAATGAATGTAGGGGATAAATGTGGGGTATGTCTAGATGGATAAATTTGACACTCTGAGAAGCATAAAGGAGATCAAAACTAGAAAAACATATTCTTGGATTAGGAACTCTAAACCACTAATGAATGACAAACACTTAAGAGATTGGGCATGCCTTCATAATTAGATACTTTGAGGATCTTACAAAGACATAAGGGTAATAAGAGGAATAACACACAAAAATTTGGGCCAAGGGAGACATGAGAAATAAGAAATAGGAATTTAGTTTCATAACATAAGCTATTTCAAAAAGGGGACATGGCACCCATCCATTCAACACATGTAAAAAATGTGACTTACTCAAGCATATGTTGCATACACAATATTACTAACTCATGTATAAATAACATATATACAGTGTAACTAACCCATGCTTAGATCACATATACACAATGTGACTAGCTCAAGTATGTGTCATATATATACAATGTGAATAACTTGAGAAACATCACATGTACACAGTGACTAACTAGCAAAAACATTGGTTGTAACCTAATTGTAAGAATCTTCTCCTTTAATTTTTTCACTAGCATCTAAGCCCTTAATTGCATCCCAACTATAAATAGGAATTTTGATGCATCACATACTACATTGTGGGTCTCATCCCTTTTCTTAACTCACTATTAGCTATAATAACATGAGAAACATCCTGGCCTACTTGTTGTCATTGCTAGAAAAGGCATAATGGTGAAAATATTATAGTTAGTATTAAATATATTATATAATAAATATGGTTTAAATGATATTTATTATTCATAATAGATAAAATATAATACATTATTAATAATATATAATATTAATTAAATAGAGGATAATGGTGCTCAATCATGCTGAAGCAGTGGAGCAGTATGGCACAAGCTTCTGAGAAGGTAGACATGATGGATTTCCATGAAAGGAAGGAATGGAGAGAGGATCAAGGGAGAAAATTGCAATGGAACAATGGATACTAGCCTTAAAAAGGCATATCTTGTACTAGAGAAGGAGAGGTGAGAGACATGTAGAGGAAAATCAAAACCCTAACCTCCAACATCTAATGACAGGTGTGAATAATGTACCTCTTAATAGCATACCTCTTGATAAATGTGTTTCCTTTGTTTTAGAAAATATTATTTGGAAAACTAAATAGATATGTTGAAAATAAATTCCTTTTTTTCATAAAATGGTCAGGAGAATGGCTAGCGAGGGGTTGAATCCTCCATTGGTACCAAAATCAATGGGGTAAAGATATCAACTTAAAATCGCTACCAAGAGGTTTCCTCATGGTGGAGTGTAGAAAATAAGGGTAGAAGGAATTAATACTAAAGGGAGTACTCTACCTAATGAGTGGCTTTGGATTCTTCATCAAAGGCTAGAACCAATCTTTAAGCCCCTGAAGTAGGAGATTGATAAGGCATTGCAATGGTTTAGGTTATATAACTTACCACAAGAATACTGGGATTGCAAAAATCTAGAGGAGATAGGAAACAAAATAGGTGATTTCATTGGATTGGATAAAAAATTTGAGGAAGGGGACTTTGGTATATATATTAGAATATAGAGGAAACCAGAGTATAGAGGAAAAAGTGGAAAAATACATATCATCATGGAAATTACATTCATGTATGTCATATAACCATCAGGAAGAAGAATGACCCAAACACATAAGGGAGATGTCAAGGGAGGATTTGGTTGAAGATAAAGGAAATAGAATTGTAGAAAATTCAAATGAAGGGGACCCTATAGAAACAAGAATGGGGGTTATGGTAAAGGAGGAGGATGCCTCAAAGGAGGAAGGGAAAAATAAACCTTTAGAGCCAAAGAATACCCTAGCATCAGGACTAATGGAAGGCAATGGAGGTAATTTCATAGGAGATGCATTTAAAGTTGAGGCCAAGATGGTGGAAAATAATAATGGGGAGCATGAAAGCTCAAAGGAGCTGCAAATAAACAAATATGGCTTGAATAAGAAGAAAGAATGGAAAAGGAGAATGAAAAATAATTGTAGAAACAAAATCCAAAGAAGGATTTGTGGATAGCGGGGGAGATGAAATAAATTAAATGTAGAAAATATTATTGGAGAAAACCTCATCAAAAATTAAAAAATAAAAGCCAAGACAAGATAAAAAGGTAACAAAGGTAAAAAAAATGAACAAAGAAAAATTAGAATTGGTGGGGAATGTGAGGGTACAAAGGAAGTTGAGATCAAGGAAGGGAGGCCCCCTTCCTAAGGAGCCATGATTCTCCTAACATGGAATGTCAAGAGATTAAACACCCCTAGCAAAAGACACATTCTCAAGCGCCAAATTGACTTGAGCAACTCAGACATAGTGCCACTAGAAGAAAATAAGCTATTAGAGGAAGAAGTTCAGAGACAAATGGAGGAAATAGAACAAATATTTCATTCCTACTATAGGGATAGCAGGAGGTTTGGTCATCTCATGGGATCCTTACAAGGTGTCCGCGAAAATAATCTAAGATTCAAAAGAATGTAAACTACTCAAAATTAGGTATCTACCCCAAAATGACTCCTATATCTTCAATACATATGGGACGATGGGAGAAATATAGAGAAAAGTGGTATGGAACTAGCTATCAACAATATACCAAAAAATGAAGGGGGGAATTTTCCTAATGAGTGGATGCTTCAATGCAATCCCGAGTTAGGATGAAAAAAAAGGAGGGATACTGAGAAGTGATCAAGCAATAAGTGACTTCTAGGATTTTATCCAAGATAATTCCATAATTGAACTAAAGACAAGAAATGAAACCTTCACATGGTCTAATAGATGTAGGGAAAACCAATTCATAATGGAAATATTAGATAGGTTCCTTCTTGAGGACGACTGGATGGAAACTAACTTGATTAGAAAAGCAAAAAAATTGGCACTGAGCGGATCCAAGCACACTCCAAATCGCCTCTTCTTATCAGATGTCAAACCAATGAGAAGACCTTTCAAACTTGAAAATATGTGGCTCAAGGATAACAAGCTCAAACTAAGAATTATAGAATGGTGGAATAATGCCCCCTTTATCAGAGGCACAAATTCATATCTCCTATGGAAAAATTTAACATACATCAAAGGGAGATTAAAAGAATGGAACAAGCACCATTTCAAAAAATATATTTGAAGAAAAAGAGGTGATTGAAGAAAAAATTTCTCAATTAAATGAAGTTGTAATTAGGGATGGCATGTTCCAAAATACATATATCTAGGAGAAAGAATTGAGAGGAAAATACATGAAAGTTTTTCACAAGGACGAAATTATTTTGGTGGAAAAATTAGAGGGAGAACTAGTTAAAAGAAGGTGATAGGAACACAAAATACTTTCACAACATCACAAAAATAAAAAGTTCCATAAACAAAATAACAAGTATCAATAAAGAAAATGGTGAGAAATGTGAATCATGGGAAGATATTGAAGATGAAGCAGTATGATATTTCAATAACCTTCTCAACTCAAATAATGAGGTGGTTGATAGAATTCAAGAGGAGGTATTAAGCTTGGTCCCAAGTATAATAAAAAAATATCAAGATAGGGAATATGTAATCCATTGACCAAAGAAGAAGTAAAAAATGTTACCTTTCAACCAAATGGTGACAAGGCCTTAGGATTAGATGGATTCCCAACTTGCTTCTTCTCGAAGTTATGGAAAATATGTGGAAGAGAGATACATCAAGCAATCAAAGACACAAGGAAAAAATCAATAATACTAAAATACCAAAACAACACTTTCTTAACTCTCATATCAAAGAAGCAATAGGTAACAAGCATGGAGGATTTCAAACCTACCTCAATATGCAATGAAATCTACAAGATAGAAACAAAGGTTTTGGAAAACCGGATGAAAAAAGTACTACCATATATTATATATGAGGAATAGTGTGGCTTCACACCAGGGAAGTCAATATTAGAAGGTATTATAATAGCCCATTAATCAATTCACTCAATAAGGAAAAGTAAGGAAAAAATAATGTTAGTAAAATTAGATATCAGGAAAGCATATGATCAAGTCAATAGGGAATTCATAATAAGAATGCTAGAGAAGTTGGTTTTTAGAAAACAATGGTACATCTCGATCTGAAGCTACATAAGCACACCCGAATTCTCAGTGTTAGTTAATTGAGGTCTCTTTGGCTTCTTCTAGTCATCTAATGGACTAAGGAAAGTGGATCCACTTTCATCATTCCCCCTCATCATAATGGAAAAAGTGATGATCTATTTGATTCACAAAGCAAGTGAAAAATAGAGATTAGAAAGGCTTAAAAATTGCACCAAACATGGAGCCGATAACTCATCACCAATTTGCAGATGAAACATTAATATTTGGGGAAGCAAATAGAATGGAGGAAAGGACAATAAAGCACACCTTGGAAAATATTGTCAATCTTTCGAGTCGAAAATAAATTGGAACAAGTTAGAGATCTATTTTTCAACATAGGAATAAGAAAGCAAAAGGAAATAGCAAAAATTTTGAGCTTTAGAATAAACAAACTACTAGAAAATTATTTAGGGGTGCCATTATTTGCAGAGGCATGCAAGGTCACTCTATGGGAAACAAGGGTCCAAAGCTTCCTAAACAAGATTGGAAAAGAAAATGCTTATCAACAGTAGGAAAAATTATAATGCTAAAATCAGTAATAATGGCATTACCAATATATCTAATGTCTATACTAAAAATGCCAACAAAAGTAGTAAAAAAATAGAAAAAAGGATGTGGGATTTATTTTGGAAAGGTACACAAGATTGCAAAAAATACCCGCTAGTGGAATGGGACAATATTTTCCACTTAAAGAAGGTTGGAGGAATAGGACTCAGGAATTGGTCTCTTTTCAATCAAGATCTAGGAGCTAAAATAGTCTGGAGCATGATCACAAAACCTTGGGAAAGGTGGGAAAGAATACTACAAAAAAAGTACATCGAAACCAAGTGCGAGAGAGAATCCTAACAACCACAAACCCACCTAGAGGATCTACAATTTGGAATTTTGTGTTGGGTAGCAAACAAATAATTAAAAATCATTGCACATGGAATATAAAGGATGGTTGGAAATCAAAATTTTAGGAAGACTCATGGGATGGGGATCCTACTCTATCAAAAATTCAAGAACTAGAGGGAATTCAAGAAAATCTTAAAATGTAGTGGGGCCAAAAGGTAAGAGATTATATGGAATCATATGTGGAAGTGGAAATCCCTCAAATGTTTAAACCTATAATGAGATCAAATGGATCGACTAAAGAAATAATTATGTAAAAGAAACATAATAATAAGTGAGCAAGATGATGATGTAAAGTGGAACAAAGAAAAATTGGGCATTACAATGTAAAGCTTGGATATTGGACATTAGAAAGGGCAAAGAAGCAAGAGGAATGGTCAAGAACATTGTTTTGGCACAAGTATGTTTTTCCCAAAGCAGGAGCCTTTTCCTGGGCGGCCACATAAAAATGTATACTCATGGGGGAAAGGTTAAGAAAATTGGGGGTCATGGGACCAAGCAAGTGTGTCTTGTGTAAGAACAAAGAAGAAACTGTGAACCACATACTTATAGAATTCTCATTCACAAGGGAATGCTAGAGGTTCATACTAAATAAGCTAGGGTGGCAGAGTCTTCTACCAAATGATATCATGGACCTCTTTAATTCGTGGTCGATCATAAATAAGAGGTCAAATTTCACAAGCCTATGGATAGCCACTCTATCAATATAGTAATTTGGGAGTTGTGAAAGGAGCAAAAGAGGACAATTTTTTAAGACAAGGCCATTGATAGGGTATCTTCCTTGAGGAAATTTAAAGAGGCAATAATGGAAGCAATCAATAATGGAATGAAAAATCAATATGAGAGAGATATTCTACTCATCTTGGGACTAGGCAATGTTGAAATCTTGGCCTAGACTAGAATTCCCCTCATTAATGGGGCTTTGTATATTAAGGCTAGATCACGTAGGAAAAAAGAGTGTGGTGACCACCTGAGGAAGGGTGGATAAAATTAATTTTATTGGGCCATCCAAGGGGAGCTTGAGCCTCTCAAGTGCTAGATGCATCTTCAAAGATCATAGAGGGGTAATAATGATAGAAAAAGGTTACCCACTACAACTTGGGATGAACAATGAAGCAAAAATCATGGCAATAATACTCGAGCTTGAAGAAGGGTGGAAGCTTGGCATTAGAAAAATTGAGATCAAAGGAGACCCAATGTTAATAATAAACATGATTCAAAGTCACCAAATGTAAAACTAGAAACTAAGTAATCATCTATCAGAATGTTTAAGACTCCTTGACATCTATGCAGATTTCAAATTAATGCAAACATATCTCGAGGGGAATTCAAAGGCATATCAACTAGCCAATGAAGTAGTTGAGATCCAACAATCATGAGTTGGATGCAGAGTACAATGTAGTTGGAATTCCCACGCAAGCTAGTATGGGGTGGGTATTGTAACATCAAATAATTGCAAGGACACATGGTGTGAAGGAAGTCTGAATAAAGGTGGTGGATCCTTCACAGATTTCACATGTGATAGTTAACACAATGGGACATGAGATAATTGTGAAGGAAAATTTTCCCATAGCCCGCATGTGGAAATTACTCGCCAAGCCCTTTAAATCCTAGTCTAAAAAATAATATGGGAATTATGTTGGATTTTTATTTGGAAGCGAATGTGTAGAGATGGACACTCTAGTGAGACTCACTTGCTCAGTTGGGAGATGGCTTTCCTAGGCGAAGTTACATACCAACAACCAAAAATCATTTTAAAGGAGCATAATGGGAGGTGAAGGAAAGTGATTAAATGGATTTTGGAGGTATATTTTATGGTTGATGAAAGCCACCATAGGGTTCACACAAACATATCATCTCTCTTCATTGCTTCTCTCCTAGACCTAGTAGAGCCAAGGAGGAAATTCAGGAGCTAACATTGACATTATTCAAGAGAAAGTACTTGCAAGGTTTGTAAGAGGTGTTGAGGGTGGCAAGATATGGTTTCAAACTTCCACGGTTGAGGGACATTGAAATGGTGTTAGAGGAAGTTGTCATAGTTGAGTGGCTACCACTCCTAAGGAATTTTTGCACTAAAACCCTAATGTAGCATCATGCTCTAGTAGAAAAAGGATGTTAATTTTTGAAGAGGGTAAACAACTTGGAGCTAGTGTATGACTTGGAGTGGCTAGAAGAGTTCTATGAAGTGAAAATGGATGGAGGGACATGCAAACCTTGTGGGGGTTGAATGTAGAATAAGAGTATAGGTAATTATACTAACAATGTAAAGTGTATGTCGGATAAAAAAATAACTCATTTGTGGCTTGGGATGATGTTTGTTGGCCGAAGAAGGTTGGGGCGCTGGGTATTCGCAAAATCAGACCATCTAACATTACCCTTTTGGGGAAACAACTTTGGAATCTTTTGTTAGCTAAAAGTGAGTGCAAAAACATTGCTTGTAGTAAATACTTACATGGTGCTGATGGGATTAGAGAAGTGTTGTCTATTGAGTTTAATCCCCTGAATGGCTCTGTGTTGTGGAACTCTATGCTGAAGGTTCATAGGCTTGTTGCTAAGGGTCTCTCTTGGCAGTTGGGGAATGAGAGGACTATTTTATTTTGGGATGATAATTGGATTGGTAATGGACCTCTTAAGGATCAGCCTTGGGCTTATCCCTTTATGGACCTTGGTCTGCGTCTAGTTAGCAAATTTGTTGTTGATTATATTGATGGAGGCAGTTGGAGGAAATTGTATGAGTTGGATCTTGGTCTTGAAGTTATTTATAAGGCTATATCTTGTGTTCACATTACTGTTAGTCCTTCTCCTAATAGGTTTGTTTGGAAGCTGTCCTCTGAGGGTAACTTTTCTATTGCCTCGGCTTTCTCTTTGAATGATTCTTTTGCGAGGCTACCTCCCTTTTGGGCTTCTGTTTGGTCCTCTAGACTGATTCCTAAGATTAATATTTTCTTTTGGCTATTTTGTCAAAATAAAATTCTTACTACTGATAATCTGATAAAAAGAGGTTTTGTTATGCCTAATAGATTCTTTCTTTGTGAAGAGGAAGCGAAAAATACTTGTCATTTGTTGTTTGGGTGCAGATATGTTGGAGTGATCTAGAATCATGTTCTTTTGCTTTGGAATCTAAGTTGGGTTTTTCCTAGCTCTGTTAAAGACTTATGGTTCCAATGGGTGTGCCCTTCAACTAATCTGACCTTGCATATTTTTTGGTCCCTTTCTCTACCTCATTTGACTTGGGGGGTGTGGTTGGAATGTAACAACAGAATCTTCAAAAACTCTGCTCTTCCTACTTTATCCATGGCCCATAAGATTTGTAATGGTATTCAGGAGAATTTTCTTTCGAGGATCTCCTTCCATGTTGGTCAAAGGATTAATTTATGCTCCTATGATATTTCAATTGATCAAAAGTGGAAGCTTCCCTGTGATATATCTTTCCTAGTTTCAAAGGGGAAATCTTCAAGAGAGGGTGTTGTTTGGAAGGTGCCACTGGATGGTTGGGTTAAGATCAACTTTGATGGTGCTACTAAAGGTAATCCGAGACTTGCTGGATGTGGGGGAGTGATTAGAAACTCTAGTGGTAGGCTTGTCTCTGTTGTGGCACTCCCTTTGGGAAACCAGACAAACCACTTTGCGGAGGTGGTGACCTCCTATCATAGTCTTGCTCCGGCTCAGAGAAGAGGGTATAGAAAGATTTGATTGGAAGGTGATTCTCTTAACATTATTAATAATTTGAAGAATTCATCTCCTCTGTCTTGGACAATTGAGGCCTTGATCAAGGATTCCATTGAAATTATTAAATCCTTTGATAATGTTTATATTTCCCATATTTTGAGAGAGGGAAATAAGTTAGCTGATTTCTTTGCTAACTTTGGTGTTAGAGATAGTAAGGTTTGGGATTTAAATGATCTCCTCCCTTATGAGGCCACAACTATTGTTATAAATGAAAGTTAATTTATTTTGCAATTTGTGCACGTCCTTTCTCACATGGTGGTATATCATTAGGAAGGAGGGTATGGTTATGATTTTGAGGAAAGGCTATCATATGGAACAGGGTTTGAATTCATTATGGTTTGTTTGTCTTGTGGTTTCCTTTGCACAAATTGTGGGTGTTAGCTGCATTAGTTTCCAGAGTCTTTTGTGGGATTTTTCAATTTTATGTGGTGTCTGCTGCTTTTCCCTGTTGAGTTCTTGGTCTCTTTTTTCCATTGTCATGGGTGGGGACAGAAATTGTGCTAAGCCTAAATCTTGTGACACCGTGAAGCAGAGAAAGGAAGTGTGGGTGATTTTAGAGAAGGGTGGCCTAACTCCCTTCATGGAGAAATTGCATGGAAATAATACTCAGGTTACTGCCCTGGTCGAGAAAGAACGGAAAGGGAGAACCCTGGAGTTGGGTGGTAGGGAAATTGAGGTGGATGAGGAGTTTATAGCTCAGATTACTGGCCTTCCAATTAAGGGCATGAAGGTGTATAGGGATAAAAAAGAGTCTCTGGCTGCGATGTCTCTTTTCTTCAAGCAGAATGAGAGTGATGACTTGAAGCCTGCGAAGAGTGGAGGGTATCTTAGGACTTCCTTGAGGGCTCTATGGTGGGATTTTTTCGAAGAAATCATGAGGTATGTTACCCTGGAAGGAAGGTATATGGCCATCAACAATTACCATTTTATGTTGCTTAATCATTTTAGGAAAAAAAAATGGGTGTCTTTTCCCTATTATCTGCTAGAGTCGATGGATTGTGGGATTAAAGAGCATAGGAAGAACCCCAAAAACCCTATATTGCATGCAGGGCTGATTCTTTTAATATATGAACATGTTAAAGCTCATGATGTCCAGAAGACTCTAGTTACTCCGAAAGCTATATCTAGGGAGGGTTATGACACTGAGTTAGGTAAGGAAAAGGCTTCTAAGAAACCGAGGAAGAGGAGATTGATGTTAAATAAAGATTCTGAGTTGGAAAGAGATGATGTTGATTATGTCCCTGATTCGTATGCTTCTTTGGAGGAGGGCCCCATATCCCTTGTTCAGGGCAAATCTAGGAAAAGGAAATTGATTGAGGAAGGGGGCTATACAACTTGCAGTGATGATGTGGAGGTGATTGTTCCTTTAAAGGGGAACAAAGACAAAAATGAGCTTTACGGGGAAGCTTCCTCTCCTCCCCCTATGTCTAGACTTGTGCAGGATCCCGAGGAGGGAAGTCAAAAGAGAAGGGTTTTGAAGAATGCCCCTTTCTCTGTAGCTGGTGGCTTCCATGGTGGGGATGTTCTGAGTGCTGTCATAGGGTTTCCTAAGTAGAAGGATAGAGTTGTGGGTGGTGATCAAGCTGCAGGAGCTAAGAAAGTGGACACAGAGAGGATTTAGAAGAGGTTGGCTCTTGCGGAGCAAATTGCTAACTCCATTTGTAGGATGAAGTCTCCTATGACTGCTACTAAAGGTAAGGATGCCTCTAAGGAAAAGGTCCATGAGAGTTCCTCTGAAGAGGATGTTGCTATGGTAAATCGCATTGAAAACTTTGATAGGGAGGATCTTTCTGATGTGTTGGGTTCGGCCCATGACAGTGCCAATGTTCTTTTTAAAAAATTTAAATGGTTTTTTCATGAGATTAACATGACTGATGTTCACATTAGAAGCATTGCTTGTAAGGATGAGGATCCTATGATCCAAATCCAAATTGATAATTTAATGGTTGGTCTTAATACTGTTGCTAACATTGTGGCAGAGGAAACCGTCAATCTAAAATAGAGTATGGAGGTTAGAATGTTCTCCCTTGAGAAGAAAATTGACAAAATTTGGAACATGGTTATGAAGAGTGGGGAAGATCCAAAAGTCCTGACTAGCTTAGACTCTACAAAGGCTTTTCCCCTATTAAGAGAAATGAAATTTTGTCTGCTGATGATATGGTTGCTGAGGGTAAGCAGACTGGGGAGGATTATGTTGCTGCTAAGGGCTATGCTAAAGGTTATGTTTTGAGCTCTGAGGTAAAACTGGTGGGCCTAGGGTTAGGACTAGAAATAGATTGAAAAATTAGGCTAGGGCCACGGGTTTGGAAGTTTTTGATACTGGGGTTAAGGGATAGAAGCTTGCTGCTAGTGAGATGGAAGCTATGGAAATTCTAAACAATATGTAGTGTTGTGTGTTGTTTTTTGGTTGGCGGTTTGCTCTCATTGGGCTGATGGTTGTTTCTTGATGTTTCCTTTTTGTGTCAGCTATTCCTTTTTGTAAAGGGTTTCTGGCCCCTTCAAAACCCATTTTTTTACCTCTAATCAAAACAATGTAAAGTGTAGTGAATATCCTTTTTGGATGAGCTCGAGTTTGTATTACCCTAGAGTAGTCCTATAGCAAATAGCCATGATTGTATGCATTCATTATGAAAAAACTTATGTAAATTTCTATCATAATATAGTCTATACAACCTAGTTTCACTTACCTAGAAATATATATATAATACTAATTATTTATACATTTATATAATGATACATAATATACAATAGTATTTTTAATATATTTATATAGTGATGTATAGTATATTTATTAATATTAAATAAATTATCATTAATATTAAATGTATTATATATTTAATAGTTATCATTAATATATAATATATTATATAAACTATGATCTAATAATTATTAAATAGCACCATCCATAACTGGAAGCTAAAATGCATTCTTCAGAAAGTATGACACCTCCTAAATTGTTTCCAAAAAGTTAATATCTCTCACAGGTATTGAGAAGGGAATCACTTAGCATACATCCTGGAAAACATGGGCTGTGATAACCAGGAAATTGAAATTCGATAGGGCCAACTATCCTACAATACACATCCAAAGCTGGGAGAAACAACATCTTTAGAAAACAAATTTCAAAACCATGAAAGTGACCCCAAATGATGCAAAGGCTCACATCCCCCCTCTGATCTTAGATTGGCTAGTTTTCATATTATACGACTTCATGGTGTGTCTATAGGGTGAACAACAAGATGGTCCCATCTTGGAAAAACCTGCATGGACACAAAAGTTGGTAGAAAATAGGGAAAATTGACAAGTCACTAGCCACCTTGGCAAACCCCACACAAACACAAAAGGTGGCAGGGGATAAAAACTTTTTTATCCTTGGCACAAGGCAGGGCACCTCAAGGTAACAAAAAAAAGTAAAACAACTAAATCAAAATTTAAAAACTAGTAGATCAGGACGAAGGGTGATATATCCTATCAAATGGGATTATATCTACATGTTTTAAATGATAATCAATAGAAAATCCATTGGCATGGGCAAGAAGTAAGCATAATGATGACAATAAAAAAACATGTCGATATGCCTTGATGCAAAGGACCAAGGTGACACATGCAGGAGCAAGTGCTCGATTAGCATGATCAAAGTAGCCCACTCATTGAAAAGGATCAAGTGTATGACTGCCAATTCACACCCCTGCTTCTTATGTTTGCATCCCTACCAAGCCATCCTACTTAGTGAAGCAAATTATGCTAAAACTAACATGGCCTTTTGTGTAGGTACAATTAGATCATGATGACAAGTATTGCACCCAACTCAAGCTAGCCTCACACATTTGAAATCAGGCTCCCACGCATAAAATAAATGGTATTTTGTGTCAAGTCTATTCGCCATGCAAGGATGTGACAATGCTCATAAAAAATTTTACACCTCTCCACACAACGCTTAGGTTTTGCTACAAGATCTCACCAAAACATTTTATATTATAACCCATCTAAAAGAATTTCCAGAGCATTCCATAACATCCTTGGCTTTCTTTGCAAAAGTTGGCGAACTTGGGGCAACAAATTTTAGGTTTCATTTTGGTGCAGGGAGGCACAATGTGAAGAATTATGGAGGTCAAGCCTTGGAACCTCCAAAATCAAATGAAGGTGAAAGAATGGGAACAACCTTTTGAGGGTTATTTGTCGCATGAGTACATGGACATTATGTTCAACCTGGACTACAATAGGGTGGAAGAGTGTGTGTGCATGGTTCTAGGCAATGAGATAACCAATCTAGAGGTGAGGCACACTATCCTCCCCTCCCAGTTACTCTCAATTTTCTTCTCAAACCTATATGACTTGCTCCAGTCACTGGGAGACTTAGAAGAAATTGCAAAAAACTATGTGAAACAATTTTTCCTTGAGAGTAATGCCCTCCTTAAAGGAGTGCAAAAATATGACCTGCATAATGGGAAATGATATGTAGGCAGACTCTTCCCCCACAAATACTTGAAGTAGAGGCATGAGTTTGTAGACATTTACAAGGGTATTAGGCAGGCCTTTGAGTTCAAGTGTGATTACATTTTTCTTAGAGCAATGCGTAGGCACTCTCATCACATCTGCACCACCATGGACATCAACATTAAGGAGAAATACTACGCCATAGCCTTCCTTCGTGTGCATACAAACCACCCACCATTGCATGCCTTTCATGGTGTTTTCTGTCAAACGAAGTATGCTCCATTGGCAACCCCAAATTTGAATGCCCTCAATGAGCAAGGAACAGTGGCAGGGGAAGAGGAAAGTGCAAAGGGACAAGGAGAGAATTCCTCCATCATGAAACGAATGGAGGAATAATGACCGTGTCTTGATACCATTTTGATAGTGCTTAGTATTTTGCATCAGATTTTGTTGGGTATTTTTTGAAGAAAACTTATAAGAATGAATGTCATATTCTTTGAAAGTTCACAGTGCTAAATGATATGTATGTTGAAATAGTCTTTAAAAGACTCTACGCATGCCCTAAAATTTTTTCTTGTCAATGTCTTAAAGCCAATGCAATACAGGAAAATGTTTCAAGCCTATGTAATGATATGAAAGATCAAGGGCTATCAAAGCCACAACATGCTAGCCCTCGCATATGTATTTGCACGAAAATGTAGCATCAAGAGTAACAACTCCAATTTTTATAATGGCTGGTGGAAAACTATATGGAAATCCTTTTCTTACTAATATATAATATATATAGGCTATAAGCCATTTACCAAATTTTTTTAATTAAATAGCTATATTTAATATTATATAATTTATTTAATAATTATTTAATATTATTTAAATAATAATATATTATTATAATATTACTATACAAGAATTTTCAATATAATTATTACTAATATATATATATATATTCTGCATCTTTAATGATAATAATTACTAATTATTATTAAAATATTAAATATATTAATAATTATTATTTAGATAATTATTAAATGTTATATAATATTAAATATAATTAAATCAATATTAGTTATTATTTAATAATTATTAAATAATAATTTAAATATATTTTAAATAATATATTATATTAATGATAATTTATAAGTATATAATATATTTAAGCAAAGAGATATAGATATAGAGGTATAGGAAGAGGGGAAGGGGGAGAGAGGAAGAAGGAAACAAATAAATATAGAGAGAGGGAGGGAGAGGTAGAGAGATATAGAGAGACATGGTAGATGGTAGAGAGGATAGAGAGATAGAGATAGTTAAGGTAGATATAGAGAGAGGAGAGAGAAAATAGGAGAGAATACAGAGAGGAGAGAAGTATAGGGAGATATAGAAAGAGGAAGTTATATAGGAAGCGAGGGAGAGAGAGGAAGAGACAGGGAGAGGGAGATATGGGAAGATAGAGATAGAGGAGGCAATAGTAAGAGATAAAGGAGATGATAGGGACAAGTGATAGAGAGAGAGATGAAGAGAGGGAAAGATAGAGATAGAGATAGGGAGGCTTGGTGTGTGTATGAGAGAGAGATAGGGAGGGGGGAACATAGAAAGAGGAAGTTATATAGGAAGCGAGGGAGAGAGAGGAAGAGACAGGGAGAGGGAGATATGGGAAGATAGAGATAGAGGAGGCAATAGTAAGAGATAAAGGAGATGATAGGGACAAGTGATAGAGAGAGAGATGAAGAGAGGGAAAGATAGAGATAGAGATAGGGAGGCTTGGTGTGTGTATGAGAGAGAGATAGGGAGGGGGGAACATGGAGAGAGAGAGAGAGAGAGAGAGAGAGTGTGTGTGAGAGTGAGAGATATGGAGATAGAGATAGAGAGGGAAAGAGATCTATATAAATAGATAGATAGGAAGGGAGAGAGGGAGAGAAATAGAGAAAGGATAGAGATATATGTAGATATAGAAAGAGGGAGAGATCTAGAGAGATACATATATTAGGAAAGATAAGGGAATGGAGAGAGATGTAGGAAGAGGTAAGGAGATAGAGATAGGGGAGGGAGAAAGAGAGGAAGATAGAGATAGTGATGGAGATGGAGATAGGGATTAATATAGAGAGGGAGAGATGAAAGGAGAGAAGAAGAGGGAGATGAATAAATAGAGATAGAAAGAGGGAGAGACAAAGAGATAGAAAGAGAGATGGAAGGATAGAAAAATAGAGATATGAAGTGATATATAGAGAGAGGTAAAGGGAGAGGGAGAGAGAGGGGGGGAGTGTGGGGAAACAAATAGAGATAGTAAAGGAGAGTAAGCCCGATATAGAGATAGGGAGAGGGAAAGAGAAAGAGAGGAAAAGACATAAAGATAGAAGGGAAGACAAATATAGATAGAGAAAGGGGAGAGGGGAAGAGAGATTGAGAGATAATGAGAAAAATAGAAATAGGGAGGGAGACAAAGATCTCTCTCTCTCTCTATATATATATATAAATATATGTATATATCTCACTCCCTTCTCTCTTCCTCTCTCTTTTCTATCTATCTATTTTCCTCCTCACGTGTGCAATGGGTACACTGAAAATGTTTTAAAGGTGAATAATTATCATATCCTTATTCAAATGGCATGCTACCCTTAGTATAACTCCTAGGTACACATTATCCTTGGAATGTTCACACAAAATGATTGATCAAAAGTTAGTTTTTTTCTCTGTCTAACTTTTAATTTAGATTTTAAGTTTTAAATTTGTTTGATTATATAAATCAAAATAAAAATTTGAAATATGATTATTCTACAATCATTAAAATTTTAATAAGATAATTAATTATTTTGTAATTTCATAAGATATAAATAATTAAAATAAATTTAAAGCTTAAGCCTAAATTAAAAATTAAAATACAATAAATTAAATGCAAAGTCAAAATATATCAAAATGTAAATATTAATAAAAATAATAAGTTTAAAAAAAATAATAATAATAATAAACTTTTAAATTAATAAATAATTAAATTAAAAAGTAAAAATACTATTATATTTATGAGAATTAAAATATTAATAAAATATAATTATATTTGTCATTTCAATCTTAATCAACTTTTTTTTGTTTTTGTTTTAAAAAAAGCTCTTTTAAATTGTTAAATTATTTTTAAAATAAAAAAAATAGAGAAAGTATTAGATTGAAATATTAGTAAAATATTATTCTATCTTTCATTTCAATTTTATCTACTACCTTTTTTTCTTTGTTTTTTTTAAAAAAATCCATTTTTTTTTTAAACCCACTTTTAAAACTTAAATCATTTTAAAAATGAAAAATGCCAATTCAGTCTTGCATCTCATTCTTCTCTTCAGTTTTAGCTCATCCATTGAATATAGAAAAAATGTTAGTAAAATATTAAATATATTATACATCATTATATAAATGTATTAATAATTAATATTATTTAAACTATATTTGATATATAATATATTAATGTTAATGTTAACATATTATTATTTAAATAATTTTTAATATACTATATAATATTAGATATAATTTAATCAATTTTAATTATTATTTAATATTTATTAAATAATAATTTAAACAATATTGTATATTAATGATAATTTTAAATATATAATATATTTAAGCTTATAATACATCTAATATTATATTATAATAATAATTAATTATTAAAATTATCAATATTAAGTATATTACTCGTCATTATATAAATATATTAATTAGTTACTAATAATATTATTATTGGTCTAAGAAAATTCACTGCTAGCAATTCACCAACCAAAAATTTATTCTCTAATAGAAAATTCACCATGACCAATTCATTGCGGTGGAAAATTAAATCCGAAAATATTAATGCCATTAATTTTCCACTAACAATAGCCATCAATTTTCGCGGTGGTGAATTAATGATGGTAAATTTTACTTCCCGATGAATTTGTCATGGTGGTGAATTTTCCCACGGTGAGTTTTCCCTCGGTGAATTGCTCGGGATAAATTTTGTCCTATTCCATTAATATTAAATATATTACTCATCATTATATAAATATATTATTAATAATTAATATTATATATCATTATATAGATATATCCATAATTAATATTATATATTATTTATCATTCATGACTAATATTATTTTAACCTGACCACGTCATTCAAGTCAATAGAAAGGGCATGAATAAGGCCCATTGTATTTTCCATGAAACAGCCAAGTTTTTTCAGAGGCTTTCATTGAAGAGGAAATCCTTCAGAGGTTATGTTTGAACAGTTTCAATTGAATTCAATTCACAGAAAACTTGGGTTCCGAACACATCTGTGAAGATGCCGAGGGGTCTTCTTGAAAACCCACATGCTGTTCCGCCTGGTTTCATGCTTCTAGTTATGGTATTTATAGGGCTCATAATGTCCTCCATGGTTGTTCTTTTCTGTGCGTCTGAAAAGAGGAAGAAAACTAAAAAGAAGAAAAAGAGGAGGAGCGAGGCAAATTTAGGATATGTGAATGGAGGAGAGCAGAAGAAGAGTGGCGATGGGAATAGGGATGTTTGGTTTGCAGGAGCGGCTGGTGTTGCAGGCGGAGTTGTTGCTGCTACGGCCATAACATTAGCTGCTTCTGAAATCGGAAATAATACAAACTGTGGGGGTTGCGGCGGCTGCGGTGGCGGCTGCGGAGGTGGAGGCGGCTGCGGGGGCGGAGGATGTGGTGGCGGCGGCTGTGGTGGTTGACAAACAGAGTTTCACATTCGGCTCTCTCCAGGCAGATAAGTTATCAGAGGTTTCCAGAATCTATATTTCAAATTGTATATGTTTACTGTAAATGTACATACGGTGGGTCTGTAAGGGCCACCATTTCTGAAAGAGAAAAAGGAAGCTAATATGTGTAACCTTTATAAAATAAAAGCTTGGGTTCTTTGGTTATTGTTTAAGGTTCTAAGGGAGAAGTATCCCTCCTTAATTCTGCTTTAAAATGGAATTTGCAGTGAAAATGAAAGAATTTCCAGATTGGATAAAAAGAGTTGAAAATGGAAAAATACTGGATCGCTTGCCTTTTTCTTAACGCTTTGCTTTAATAAGCTTTTTGAGTGATTTTGCTTAAATCACACCATGTTCATTAATTTCCACTAGCGAAATAGTCCGGTTTCAATCCGTGACCTATGGTTAACATGGCAGAAAGTCAAAAATATTAGTTTTGATCGTTAAATCAGTGTTCTTTTAACAAAAACTTCTTTTGAGATGATAGCGATGTACAAAGAGTGAGGATAGGGGAGAGGGGTCTATAGTGGAGCATCCTAATTTTAAGTTTTTCAAAATCTTACGTGGAAATTTCAAATCACTTCTAACAATAGTTTATTTGGCAACTCATGTGCTTTTATATTTCGTTTTAGTGCCACATCATCAAATATGATGCCACATCAACATGGTTTTTGTTGAGGTATTCAAAAAGGCCCAAAAAAAAAGAGACCCATAGTGGTGCACTAAGTCATGTTTTATTAGTGCGTTGATGTGGCATCACATGATTTGTCACTTTGTGTACTTTATGGATAAAACATGTTTTGCAATTGGATATTAAAGTGCTCCACTATGGGGCCCACTAAGGACTACTTCTATCCCGCTATTGGACCCTGCTCCATTATGTGCCCCTCTCCCCTATATAATAGGATAGAATCATGAGTCATATATATGTGATTATTTAAATAAAAAAAATAAGTGTAGTTGGTTTTTTTTTTTTTGAATTTCATGTGGCAAAAAGTATATTTTGAACCTTATAATTATTGTTTTAAAGAAAAAAAAAATCATTAATTTATGGGTTATTTCATTTATACTTAAAAACAATAAATAATCATCTTATTTAAAAATTGAAAAAACAATCTTTAACTATTGAATTGGTTTGATCTAATTAAGAGAATTCAAGGGATAATATACTAGTGAGGGACGGAATTATTATAACCAATAACATGAAACAAATAAAAAAAGCACAACAACTATATTAAAGTTGAAAGAGATTTATTTTCAAAATTGTGAGAGAGCTTATACAATATATGGTAAACTTAGAGAAAGAGATGTATGCCTTCAACTATACTTCATTTATTTGAATTCAAACAATTATAGATTTTGCAAATCAAATTAGAAAAATTAGTGAAATAGCAAATTATGATTCTCATCAAAATCCAAACAATCACCATAGTCACATGTGTCCTCCTTGGAAGTTGGAATCGACAACTAAGTGAGGACAAGTTTACTACAAAATTATAAGAAAACTAGAAAGGTATGCTATCTTCATACCTCAACTTGGCGGGGTCATAAATTAAACTAGTTAAATGCATTGAAAAGGTCTCCAAGAGACCTAGTTCAATTTTCCTAGAGGAAAACCAATAACTCTCCTCTTAAGTAACCAAATAAATTTTGTAGGGCTAATTGCACTCTAAAGGTCTTTGAAAATACAAAGTAGGAGATGTAGAAAATACAAAAAAGCATGGCTTTCAATAATTCCTATATTCAACCATGTAAATACCATCCAAATAATCTATAACAAATGAGGAAAGATCTTTTCAATTTTGTCCTTGTTGAACCATTGCCCTAATAAGGAAACAATATTACTTGTATCACACAATAAAAGAGATTTGTTATTTTTTTAGTGTCTTAAAAAAATATCAATTAAAATTGATCTATGTTTAGTGATATGGTAATATCTAGATTCAAATATACACTATGAAGATATTCAACTTCTAAAGTGTCCAACAATAGTCTAAATAGAAACAACTATACATTAAAAATTGGATGCAATCTAAGAAAAGGGATAGATTAAGCCCAATGGCATTGGAACCTATCTCCTTAATGATGGTGTAGGATCCATATCAAAGGGGACAAATATTTATGTGCAACCCTTGAATCTACTCTTTCTAGAGATAATGCCATTTTATTTCAAAAACCTAAAACTAATGAGGTTCGTGATGTTGAACATGCAATTCCTTGTAATTTTAGTTGATGATGTAGTTTCTCATGAGCTTGTTGTTAGATATGGTAGATATGATAGTTCAAGGTTGTGTCACACTTCAATCCAATTTAATAATATAAATAATTTAAACATTTTCAACTAAAATCAATTTTGATCAAATATATATTCTACTGGATTCATTCTAGGCTACAACTTTTCTATTTGGCAATGTCCACTAAATATATATATAGCATCACTTTGGAATCAATTTAGTAAAAAAATAAATTATTCAAAAAAATTGATGTTTCCATAAGTCTTACTTATGTAAATAACATTAAATTCTAGAAATATCCTTTTGTAGATCAATAAATGGAATTTTTATAAATATTTTTTAAAATATTTAAAATATTTTTATTTTTTATTTTTTATTTTTCTTTTTTATTTTCATTAAAAGTAGGTTATTAGCAGCAAAATATAAATTTAATTTTCTTGTCAAGAGAAAATACTAAGGTTTATTAAAAAAATAAAAATATGATTCACTATCTAGAAGAGAATCCATGACAAGATGATATATTTTTTTCTATTTTGGATAAATTGTTAAAATAAATAGTTACTTCATGTTGAAATACTTGTGTTTTCAGTACACAAAAAATTTAAGATTCATTTTAAATAAATATTTATCAAAATGAAGAAAAATTAATCTATGCACTAGCATATTGAATTATAAATACAAGAAAATTTTGAGGAATAAATAATAAGATTTAATATATAAAGAGTGACATCCCACTTAACCACATTTTTCAACATCTTTTTATTTTTAAATGTGACACTTTGGTGCCACACCCATCTTTTGATTCCAAAAATATTATACATATTTAACCAATATTTCTGCGTGGAAGGCCTCTAAAAATTTTCATCCCTTACATACAAATTGAGCCAATATTACAAAATTGGCTCAAACTTCCCCTTTACTTTACTAGGCTCATGGAATTCTACTGCCCTACAACTATCCTAGCTTAATATTTCTTTTTTTTTATAGTATGTGATTGAACAAAGGATTCAGAACCATTCTAACCTCCTTCTTCAATATCTTTCTATTCTTTCTTTTTGTTGTCCACCAAGGTGAAGGTCCAATTTTTGTCACCTTCTTCAGCATCTTCCACACATAACCATAAAAGACCATCTATCACTTTTTTCCATCATGCAATTGTTGTATCCATCTTGGTAGCACAAATTTCTTTATGGTGTTCCTTCCATCTACTGGTGTAATTTAAATGTAGTGGTCATTATTAATTCGGCTTCTTTCATGCCTCCCCTCATATCACATACATTCCCATTATTCACTTAAATTCTTAAGGCTTTATTCGACTACTTATATTATGTCCTTTTTATTTGCCATCATTTTGCAAAATTTGTGCCAAGTAATTAATGAATCAACCTCAACTTCTTTCTCACTCATTTTGGTCATTGTCTTTGCTACATCATCTGCCACCTTATTTTCTTTTTTGGATACATGTGACATAGTGTAATCTTTGAAAATTTTGATTGATTATTTTATTTGTTTCAAAAACCTGTTTAGTTTTCAATTTGGCATTTTATCGATTCAAATAGTGTTTATCACTATCTACAAGTCTCCTTCTAAATTCAACTTACAATTTTTTTTGGCTCCCTTTCATACACCCAACAACACTACTTGGAATTTACCTTCATTTTTGTCGATTTTCCCAATCTCTTTACCGCCATCAGTAAAAATTTCCCTTCATGATTTCTTATCACGCATCTAGACCCAACCATTCTTGGATTCCCCTTTGTCACTCCATCAAAATTTATTTTGATCCACCCTTCATTAAGGGGAATCCATTTCACATCATTTCTTACATCAGTTGGAAAATTAACCTACTTGGCCCCATAAATGAGGGCACATTTTTTAACATTTTATTAGGAACTAAATTACAACATTAATTTTACAAAAAATTAAACTCAAATAAGTTTTGAATTTTTATTAAAAAATAAAATACATAAATACACTATTTTTTATATTTCATTAGTTTATATCATTTCAAAATTTAAAACATATATGTCACTTTCTAGTTATTCAAGTTAAAAAGTTACATAATGTTGGTCATTTCTTTTATAAAAATGTGACACAACTTTTAATTTTCACCTATAGATACTCTCAACAAACCTATATGCCTTATCCACTCTTTCTAGGCATGCAATTATAACTTATTCAACATGATAGGTAAATCCACACCAATCAGTGTGAATGGTTGTTACCCAAGGTAAATTCCAAATATATTATTCCATGTGGAGTAGGTTTAATGCATAGTTATACATATGTTGGATATAGGTTAGATACTCATCCCATGTGAGAAGATTCTTTAAATGATATCTTCACAAAATTTGAATGATTTGATGATTCATCCTCTCAATCCATCCATCAATTTAGAGATGAAATATAGTGTGGATTTCATAAACCTAGTATCCATCATAGCCCATAGCACTAACCAAAATTTGTTGAGGAACCTACTACCCTTGTCAAAAATGATACTCTAGGGTAAATTATATAACATACTTAAACTTTCTCAAAGAAAATTTTGGTAATATCTTTTGCAAAATCATCTTCTTGCCACCTACCATGATGATTATCATTGAAAACCACTGAACCACTAATAATAACTTCCCCTCGAAGCACAAATTACAACCACTAATAATCAAAGATACTCTTATAATCCTACTATTTAACCCCTTCAACAATGTCTCATTAACATTTCCAAGTTGCCAATGAATAATAAAATAATTACATATGTCCTCGCACTCACTTGAGCATTCCATTTTTCGCACTTCATGATTCTTGGAGATGCATAAATAATTAATTGTCTACAAACAATTAAGTTATAATAAACCTTAGGACATGTAAGGTGAATAACAAGCCTACTCCTACCACTCTCCCACTTGATATTCACATTGAAAAATCATAAGAGGTTCCAACAAAATGAACTACCGCTCAAGGTAGAATGCCCATAATCACACTACACTATCTACCTAAAGTTCACTATGTTCATAGAATTCACCCAACAACTACAACAACCAAAACTACACATCAATGTGCATCAAATACATTAGTTCATATTAGTGAACTCTACCAATATCGTGACAATCTAACTTTCACATATATCATATTCATATCCTACTATAAATTAAAATCCAAACACAAACTCCAAAGCCAAACTGCAAAAAGTAGGCCTAAGTAATTACCAAGTACTTGTCTAAGTAGTTGGAAAAATTACCATAGTAATTCATGCACACATCTAACTAATTGAACCACAAATAGGGTGAAAAATACCTAATGGTAGACCTCTTGATATCCAACCCAACCCTCAATTTCAAGTCCCTCTATATACATAATTATCTAGAACATGTGTAACTAAATAGAATTCAATGTGTACAAATGAGTAGAGGATAAAGTAATTAGATGGAATGATATTCGTATTTTATTAAATTTTATGTTAATTGACCTAAATTAAGTGTTAAATCAACACATATCAAAACACAAATAAATGGAAGAAAAATAAAAAACAAGTGTTGCAATACAACCAAATTCTAGTCCCCGCCTTTAAATTATTTTTACATGAACCCTTGTGTAGACTTAGGGTAACAACATTGGTTTTAACAATGTAATTCTTCTTTCATTTATCTAGTCCAAAGCGATAGTGAAACCTAGACATAAAATAGCCTATGTGAAGACACATAAATATACTAATGAGATGCATGAAGTTTTCTATTGAGATTTTTTAATTTGAATGTATGGTTTCCAAAATTAGAAGTTGTCCAAAGATATAGTATTCACAATAGGTATTGATTTTATAAAATACTTTGTATTTTATTTTTAATGGATTATTCTACGCTTGGACCAAGGTTGTTATCATATTCAAGGCCTTTAATTATCATGGAAAAATCATAAACATCACAACCTATACAGTGAAAAATATACTACAACAACCAAATATATACACAAATTATTAACATATATAAAAGGGACAAATTTTTAGCAAGCTAAGTCCACTTACAAAGAAATATTAGTGTATTCTAATTTTTTATTCATTTCCTTAGACCAAGTATGACAAATCTTGGTAAAAAATTTCATTCTAAATTATAAAGAATAATTTGCATCACAAAATATTTAGTAATGTTTATTGGTTGACATATTTGTCTTCTTGAAACTCAAATTATTATGACTCTTTATTTCCTAGAATAAAGATAAATAAGCAACAAATAGTTCGAGAGATCACCATTTCATTGGTGATCTTCCTTTGAATTTTAATTAAGGTACAACTCCCTTGTAAGATAAAATTTGGATTTTTTGAAATTTCAAAGATGGGTATACTTCTCACCATAAAGTAGTAAATGCAATACTAACATTTGTTCATAGCCATGATACAAATGCGATTGGAATAAATCTTCAAAAACATCAACTCGAATGCACAGGTCGCAAAACTTGAAAGATTAATATTACTAATACTCCAACACAAATATTGAGATATCATCAATAGATAAACAACTATAAAGAATTCAACTTCACTCTATTCCAACGAAGATGAATGTAAAGCAATGGAATTCCATATTCGCAAAGAAAATTAATATTCAAGCATTTATCTAAGCTCATAGACTTATTCATAAACACTAAGCATCACACCCAAATTTCATATGCACACAAATAATAAATTTTGTCATAAACAAGCAAAATTGCATTGATCCTTCTTTGATCGATTCTCACTCTTACATCAAAGTGTAATGGGAATCAAAACAAGACAGACCCTTCAAATTTCCTCGAGTTACATATTTAAACATTACAAAACATAATTGTCACTAGAATGTTAAAAACCGATCCTTTAAAAAGTATTGCAAAATAAAATTCATTACATTTGAACTTTTTGAAATTAAAACATTAAATAAAATATAGCCAGCATTGACATGGCTAGTTGAGAGAGTCTACAAGTGCTTCACTAGTTGTCTGCTCCTATTGATTAGACATCACTCATGTCTTGTAATTTTTGAAAGCTTGGGTGACGGTTGGGATATCAGCATGCTAGGGAATTGTGACATTTTTTGTCCTTAGATTTAGGAGATCCTTAAATTAGTACAGGTGATGTCAATTTTGGAAATAACATTAGTAGAGGAACCTCTTTCCAAGACAATTAAGTGCACCAAGTTGTGACACAAAAATAGCTCTTAAGATGCCACTTTTTAAAAAGTCAACAAAGTCTAATGTTCACAATAAAATGAAGATAGTTACACTCAAAATTTGAAGATGCAACAAGAACAAGAGTTGTAGTGCTTTGAATCTACTTTTTAAGCTACTAATTTTTTTTGAAAATAATGAATATTAAGGGTTCGAAAATGGGGGCCCACCAAAAGTGGTCTTGTTTTTATCAAAAAAAACAACATAGCATCTAGTGTGCAATCCCTAATAAGTTAACACTTTTTTAGAATTTCACAAATTGTTACGATGAGAAATTAGCTAATACCATGTAGTTTATCCCATTTTTTGGCTAATTTTTTAATGAATATATAATATTTTACCAGTTTTTGAAGTGGAGACATCCTAAAAAGCTAAAATTTGAGCGTACTCCCCCCTAAATTTTTTGAAAACTAATCGAAAATCAAATTTTTCATTGTGTAGAATGGAATGCAGTTTATAAAAATGTAATTTGTTTCCAAATTCGATGAACAAGGAAAAATATCTACCAAAACTAGCACATGTTGGTTTTTGACAAAAAATAGAGGTGCTAACAAGAGAAGTTATAGATGAAAAACTTAACATAACCAAAACATTAAAAAAATTATATGGTTATACAAGTAAGGGAAAGCCTAATGTCATAGTGGTTTTTTATAAACTTGCATGGAAAGATGTGCAAACCTAATGGATAGCATGGCCAAAAATATGCAAAATTTTGCTACACTTTCACAAAATCACATCCTTGACATGAAATAGTTGTCCAACCCTTTGGGTTGGTATTTCCCAAAGCAATCAATTTGGCGCTCACCAAATGAAATGCAACATTTGATGAGTGACAAATTTGGCGCTTGCCAAATGAAATGTAACATTTGGCGAGTGCTAAATTTGGTGCTTGCCAAATGAAATGTAACATTTGGCGAGTGCTAAATTTGGCGCTCACCAAATGAAATGTAACATTTGGCGAGTGCTAAATTTGGCGCTCGCCAAATGAAATGTAATATTTGGCGAGTGCTAAATTTGGCGCTCGCCAAATGAAATGTAATATTTGGCCAGTGCCAAATTTGGCGCTTGCCAAATGAAATGCAATGTTTGGTGAGTGCCAAATTTGGTGCTCTCCAAATTGATTGCATTGGTTAATGTTAAATCCAACTTTTCTTTCTTTTTGTCTCTCTTTCCCCCACTTTGATAAGGCTTAGAGTTTACAATTTATGATCAATGATGGATAGTTAAGGTTTTACCTTTCACTCCCTTTCTACCTCCCCTCTTAACCAATACTTATCCTCTTCTTTCTCAACCTTCTCTAAGTCTCCACCTTTCCTTCCCTCCTTAACCCCATCTCCATCCTTGTCTCTCTACCTCTCTCTTCTTATCTCTCCCTTTGTTATTGTTTCTCACCTATCTCTCTCCTTTCTCTTAATTGATACCTATCTCTCCCACCCTCTCTCTCCCCATCTCCAAGTCTCCCTCCTTGTTTCATTACCCACCTCTCCACCCTCTATCTCTCTCACCTCATTCTTCTCTCTCTCTCATCTTCTCTCTCCCCCCCTCTCTAGGTAATCACATCTCCATCTCCTCCTCCCTATGTCTCTCACTCCTTCCATGTGTACCTCTCCCTCCATCCCTTGTTATTCCTCTACCAATACTCCCCTTTCTCTCTCCCTCTCTTATCTCTCTCCCCTCTCTAGGTCTCTACCACTCTCTCTCCCTACCTTCCTCTCTAACTTTCCTTCCCTCCTTACCCCCATCTATATCCTTCCCTCCATATGTCTATCTTCTTATCTCTCCCTCTAAATTATTATTTCTTTCCCATCTCTCTCCTTTCTCTCGATCACTACCTCTCCATCCCACCCTCTCGTTCCCCATCTCCAGGTCTCTCCCTCCTTCTATTTTTACCTCTACATCTCATTCCTTATCTCATTACCCACCTCTCTCATCCCTCTATCTCTCACCCCCATCTCTCCCCCTATGTCTCTCACCCCTCTCTCCATGGCTATAGGTCTCTCACCTCTATATCTCTTCGAGATCTCTAGTTATTTCCTTCCCTCTCCAACTCTCTCCCTCCTCCTTACACCTCTTTCCCTCTTTGTGAACTTCTCTCTCATTTGCTTCTCTATCCCCCCTCACCTCTCTACCTCTCCCCTCTCTAAGTATTTGAGTTACTCTTTTCCAACCTGTCTATCCCTCCTTAGCCATCTATTTCTCTTCATTCTTCTCTCTCTTCTCTTCCTTATCCCTCCCCTCTCTACATTATTGTTGAAAAATAGAGGTAATTATGTAGCTTTAGAACTTGTAAAACTATTATATTGTAGATCTAATTAAGTGGTCTTTGTTACAATTTCTTTGTGGATGATTTTTTTTTAGATTCATTTTACCATTTGTAGAAGTAGACAAAAGATTGTAGAAGAATAAGACCAGAAGATAGAAGTGACACAACATATACTGTGGAGAAACCCTTTCAGGAAAAAAATCCACCACCAGAATCAATAGTGGCTTGTATTATTTAACCTTGGAACAAGATTACAATAATTCTTTATCAATCCTTGCAGGAGATGATTCTTTTTCTTTCAACAATTCTTCTTCACAACCTGTAATAAAATTTGATAAAACTCTCTTCAACTTGTTGCAATTTATAAACAATAATGAGCCTTGTAAACTCTACAGAGTTTACAATTACAAAGCACAAAGCTTATCTCACAAAACCTACGCCTATTCTTTTCAAGTAGAGTTCTTCCATGGAAAAAAATGTCAAACCAAGTCCATCAATTTGGGCATCCCAAATTGAAGTCATAACTCAACGTTGATTCTGAAGATATCTTGTAAGCTTATCCTCAAATTTGGCGTACAAGAACGGGACCACTTAACTCAGCCTTATAAAATATATTATCATGCGAAAGTGTTAACTCCAAGATTCCAACTTGGGTGCCCAAGGTAGGTCCAAGTCAATCTTTGTTAATTGAAACATATCTCTCCACCATTCATGCAAATATCATGCATGATTGATCATCCCCACTTAACTAAATGTATTGCCTATTATATGTCATGCAACTCAAGTCATTAGTCATGTATTCCAAGTCAATTGAAGTCAACTAGCATTCAATTGAAACTAACTACATGCAACTAAAGATAATTGAACCATAACTGAACTAAATTAAACTAAACTAATTTGAACTGATACTGAACTGATCTGAACTGAACTCCATGCATGTAAACACCAATCCCTAACTTCTAGGATCTTTACATGCATTACTGAAGTGTTATCTTTTCTCCAAATAGTTAACTTAACTCAAGGTGAGTTCCACCTTCCATGTGGATGCCCCATGTTCTCCTATTTTGTAGGAGCTCTTCTTTGGCATCCCCACATATTCCTATCATTTACAATTAATTAAAAAAAAATTATTTATATGTTCATTTCATTCAAAATTAATCTCCTTCTAATCCTAGTGTTGGGGAATACTTTCCAAGGACTTAGGAGATACATGAAATATGTTTAGCATTGTGATTAAATGCATCCTATTTTGAACATTCTCGCACTTCACATTATACATTGCAATTATTCTAAACAAGGAATCATTATTATAAATCAAGTACAGGACTCAAGGCCAATGCCCTTCCTGCACCAACTAATCAATCCATGCCAACTTCAAATGCAACCTGCATAATCATGAAGCTCCAAGCAAATGATTAATACTCAAAACCAAGAGAACTTATTTGTAGGAACTAGTTTCATAAGATAATATGTAGCATTAATAAAAGTGTCAACTTTCTCAAATAATACCTTCCCACTCTCAACCATTTTTCACACAAAGTGATATTGAACATCAACATGCTTAGTACGAGTATGATACATAAGATTTTTGGCTAAATAAATAGCACTCTAACTATCACATTCAAGTTTAACTTGCAATTAAAACCAATACCTTTCCCAAGTCTCTGTAACCTTACCAATGATGCATCCACATCACTGCTAGCAAATCCCACTAGACTGTGGTACAAGCTGCACATGGCATCATGACTACCATACTCTTCATGAATTTCACTCTTTAACATCAAGTAAAGAATCATCACTAACATTTTTACATGAAATTATCAATGCATGATTACTGTCATCTGAGGATTCCTCTGTAGAAGAATCAAAACTCTTTTTCTTGTTCTTACAATCCTTCTTTACATTTACCGGTTTCCCACAGTTCCAACACTTTACCTTACTCCATCCTTCGGAATTACCTTTCCCTTCCTTGTCTCCCTTAGGTTCCTTTTTCTCAAGCCTACCTTTTACAAACAAGGAATCTTGGATTTCCATTTTAGACTTCCTCCTCATCTCCTCTGATAGGAGAGTAGGAATTATATTGTCCATCTTCAGATATGCACCACTACCACTGATAGCAACAATTAGATCTTCCCAAGATTCTATTAAAGAACAAAGTAACAAAATGCATTTATCTTCATCTTCTAGCTTTACATCTATAGATGCTAACTAAATTAGAATCAAATTAAAAGCATTCAAATGATTTGCAACAAAATAACAATCTTTCATCTTTGAAGAATATAACTGTCTTTTCAGATACAACTTATTAGTAATACTTTTAGTTTGATAAATATCACCTATTCTCTTCCACAATTTATATGTAGTAGTTTCTTCTTAAACATTCAAGAGAACAACATTAGCAAGACATAATCTTATGGTTCCTCTTGACTTCTTATCAAGCTTAGCCCAATCCTCATCTGACATCGTTGAAGGCGACTTTGTCTCAATACCAATAGCTAGCCACTAATCTCTTTCCTCAAGGAGATCCTCTATTTTTAGTTTCCACATCTCATAATTAGATCCATTGAATCTTTAAATATCTAAATGGTAATTAAAACTCATTTTAATAAACTTATTTTCCAAAATCAGCAATAACACAATAGTAAAAGCTCCCACTATAGCTAAAAAACCTTCAAACTTTTAAGAGAAAGGCATCCCAAACTCTACCCAACCGTTAGCTTTGATACCAAATGTTGAAAAATGGAGGTAATTATGTAGCTTTAGAACTTGTAAAACTATTATATTGTAGGGTGGCTTTAGAATAGTGGTTTACAATTTATAAGAGGAAGGAAATTTCGCATTTTTTCTTTTCACCATATTCAATGGGTTCGGCCGAACCCAATGGTTCGACTGAACCTCACAAGGGGTTCGGTTGAACCATTGGGTTTGGCCAAACCATGGTTCGACCTAACCAAGAAAACCTAAGTAAAAAAAATGTTTAAATAGGTTTGGTCGAACCTGGGTTCATCCGAACCCCCTAAATATGACAAAAACCAAAAATTATTTCATTTTCAACTCTCACTTTTACTTTCTAATTTTACTAGTCACTTTCCCTAGTGCGTGCGGCAAACCGGGAGTGTGACGGCGACCAAATAGAGGTTTTTCTTTCCGGTGAAAGCAAATTTAAGTTCGTCTCTCCAAAGTTCATCATTCTGGTTTGCATATCGAGCACTATCAAGCACTAGGTATTTAAAATTTGATTTTTTTAGAGTTCAAAATGCATCTATTTGTTTAATTTTGAAACCCTAAATGCAATTTTTTTCAAATTTGTTGAATTCAAATTGCATTTGTTTGAAATTTTTTAAAGCATTTTCAACATACAGTATTTTGCTCCCCCATTTTGCATACATTTTTGTCTTGTGTAAATGAAATATTCCTTCTCATTTCAACAATCAAAGCTATGGATAAATAGATTTAATTTTAGTTACAAGAAAAATGTATAAATTATAAATTATAAATTTATAACATAATTATGCACATGGGAAAATCCTCTTGGAAGAAAAATCTCACAACCAAAAACATGAACCAATTAAACATGTGAATATGGAGTAATTTCTAGTAGCATGATGATACCTACAAAATCACTATGCTTTCTCCATCTCAAGCACCCATAAATAGAAAAAATTTAAACCATAAAGAAAGTGTGGTTTAACCAAAGCCATGAGCCAAAATAATGACCTAAAAATGGCACCAAATTTGGCACAAATTTCAACATCATATTCCTTGACTTGGTTTATAGGATTTATTTAGCAAATGCTTTACATCTTGTCAAAAAAATTCAAATCCTACCTCATAACCGACTCTCCATTTTTGACATATTCAAACCCATTATTTGTGATGATCTTGATGATTTTCATAATTCTAATCAATATTCTAGTGTAACCCCCATTTTTTATTCTCTTATGTGTCATATAACATTTCATAAGTAATTCCCATCTTACAATTTCATACAATGCTCTTACAAATTTTTAAATATATAAAAAGGACAGCCCTAGTTCAATTAGGATTATTTAATTATTAGTTTTTAGTTGCACATATTATTAGGAAATATGCATTGTCTAAGCAATTGGGGTATATTGCATGTTTGAGAGTGTTTTCCTTGATCTTTTATCTAGTTAAATTAATATCCTTTAAAATCTTGTTTTATGGAGTTTTCATCTTAACTCTAATATGACTAGCAAATAAAATGACGATTGAATCATTTTTTCATATAATAGCTAATGACAACCATATAAAGAGCCACATTAAAGAAGATGAAAAATAATGATCACTTGAGACTATGATTTAGATACATATGTTGGTAAACAAGATATTTTCCTAAATTGATAATTACGTATTGATGCACCTCTCCACCCTAAATATCCTCACTCGTTGGCTAGTAATTTATATAATGTATTAGGTGGCTATCCTTAGGGAATTAATACTAGATTCATAATATTACCACTCTAATGGATTTTAATAATGTTGTACCCTCTATGCATCCATCTACCCTTCATCCTCTTGTAATGATTCCTCCTATCATACTATAGTTACCACTTCCATGGGATCCACCACCCATGTCCTACCGCCTTTCTCTCCACTAGTATTTTTCTTATCTCCCATCCTTTTATATATGTTCACACCATTGTTACTACTAGCACTATCCTATACAGATATGTTCTTCATACCATTCCTCCTTATCCTATGAAAATCTAACCTTATACTGTAACTTCTCAAGATAATCATATAGCCATAATTAGTTGTCAAGATAATGGTAAAGTTTTCAATAGCCATATTTATCCTTCCACATGCCACCATTAGACATACACATAAGATTCATTAGGAAAAGTGGATCTGTGTGGATATGTGGATATGTGTCAAAAAAATGCTTTGATAAGATGTGTGTAAGGAAAAAATGGAGTTCAAGTGTTTGATTTATGTCTATATAATAGGTCATAAACTCTAGGGGAATTATTACCACTTTGCACAATATTGCACCATATATATATATATATATATATATATATATATATATATATATATATTCAAAATGAGGCAAAAAATACAATAGGAATAATATGGATATGCAAATTTTATCATTACATTTTTTTCCACTTTAAGATGCATGTGAAGATTTTAAAATAATCGTGCATCTCAATTTATGTGGTATTCACAAACATGTATGGAAAGTAAATATTTAGACATCAAAAAACATGAAAAAGTGGTTTGTTGTCTTGTGCACAACACATCCTTTTTCTTTTGAGAAAATTATCTATCACTTTGTAAAATCCTTGCTATGTTGAGATTATTTAATTTTTTCCCTCCATATTTGTAGTCCTTTTTATTTCTAGAAATATAATTTATGACATTTTTTCTTAATAAACAACATATGAATAAATTTTACATGGTTGTAAATTTTACACATGGTTGTATGCAATCTCATATATATAGTACGTATGGTTGTGATTACAATGTTTATATTGTGTTTAGATTTGGTTTTATATTATCCTTCCAAAAAAAAGTTTGATGTTTATAATATTTTGATTTACCTTTGGATTTTGTAGACACTAAATCTCACATACACTTGAATATCCATACCATGGTCCCCACCCGAACACCTAACATCCACTTATTAACAAAATTCATGATACCTTAATTCCTACACTTTATCAAAATCAAATTAATTTTTCTTTTCAGACCTAAAACGATCAAGGCCTAAACTAATTAAAATATTTATTGTAAAAATTTCCATAGTAAAGTACAAAATAGAGAAGGGCATGTCAACCCACAAATCATGAAGGTGTAGGGACAAAACCAAGAGACCCATCAAATAGGATTGTAGCAATCATATATAGACAAAATTGATTAAGAAAACCTACCATAAATGAAAAAAAACCTAAAAAGAAGAGTGCCCATATATTACATATATATAGCAAAAACTAGCAGAGGGTGAGGGACATGAGTGAGGAGAAACAACATTTCCTTATGTGCCTCCATTGTTTCTCCATACAATAGAGCACCCAATTCTATTTTATGTCCATTGATTGTATTTTCCACTAAAGATTCATCCCATTCTTGCAAGGTTCATTTCAAAGAAATTCAAACACAAAGGAAACTAGAGTTTTCCTTTAAAACTTTGTGTCTAAGCAAACACCCAACAAAATATTTTTCATTATGTAAGTCATCATCCTGAATGGCATTGTTTAGGGAATGGTCCAAAAAGAACTTATAAAACATAATCCACTACAAACTAAGCAACTAAACCATAATTTTGAAGAAGATCCATAGCATTAAACAAAAATAAAGACACTACCTAAGAGAGAGACATTAACTAGAGAGTTTCATATAGAATTTGGTCACCTACGGTCACCCAAATTACTAACTCCACACGCCAGCAATCAATCTTGAAAATTTTCTTCAGCATTTTGAAAAAAAAGTCCCAAACTCTAAATGTACTCCCTTTTTGGGATGGGATGAATGCTCTCCTATTGATCAAATCGGCCTCCATTGTTACTCAAGTAGAATAAATTAACCAAATATTTAAATGAATCATTCTCTCACAAATATTGAAATAAATTAAAATAAATCCAAGTAAATCTATTATTCCTAGATAATTCAATGAAAATTATGATAAATTAGTTTATATATCAATCAAATTATTTAACATATTTAATCAAATTAGATAAAAATTGAAAATAATTCAATCAATTCATTGATCAAAATAATTAAGAAATTTCATTAAATAAATAAATTAGTTAATTAGGTAATAATAGTAGCCACATTTTAATTGGGTTAAACTCATGATACATGATCAAATCCTAGCAATTTATCCATCATATAAAAAATCTATAAATTGAGATCAAATCCATCATTTTATCATCTCAATTTTGAGCAAGTATATTTTATCTAGTTGGGCAATAAATGTTTTATCATTTGCAAGATATATCCATTTGTCAATATGTATTTCATTATAATTTTAGTTCATTTTTTGTGTAATTCATCTTTTCACTCTATTAGAGGTGATTTTTTAATTCAATTTGAAGTCTACATTTATTTTCCTCAATGTCTCATTTATTTAAATTCAATGCTTACAAATTGACATGCTTGGTGGGATGCAAACCCACAAATGCTCGGTTACATTTTATATTTTATACTATTAAAGTATTTGATTTATGCTTTATTTGTTATTTAATCTATGTTGATCACATTTTTCTATATCTATCCTCTTCGCCTATCCTTCTCTATGGATATGTTCCACTCATATCTACCACCCTAAGGTGATCCATGTCTCAATCCTTGTCAAGGTCACTCCTCCTCTCTACCTATATCCTTTCTCAATGAGCTAGATCTATCACTACTACTCCCCAAAACACCTACATTTAAATATTAAAAAAATGTTTAATAAATCATACAACATTGATTAAAACTAACTAAACAATGAAAGCATTTAATATTATAACACCTTATGAATTATATTGAATGTCCCCACCTTGAAATTTATAGCCATCGATGTCAATCACTTATTCATACTATAGCTTTGTTCTCCAAAACACCTACATTTATATAAAAGTGATTTTTTAAGAAAAATAATATTTAACCTACTTTTAACTCAACAATAATGGATTTATTTCTATCATAAACTCTTCGTACTCATAACAAAATCATGGCCTAGGTAGAGTATAAAAAATGTTGTTTCCAACCTCATATGTAAATCTAGAGTTAAAGTGTCAAAATTGTTGAATTTCATCCTATGTGCTATTAATTAGCTTCTTATCGACTCATGGAAGCCTACTGCTAAAAGCCCAAGTATGATTTTCAATAGGACTTTCTAATCATGATCTTATTGATAGTACTTTTGATAATGTTTTACGATTTGGGCTTAATTCAAGACAAGTTTACCTTAATAATTGAGCCTTTTTAATTATTTAATTTGTTACTAATGATGTTATTAGTCTATGAGCAACTCTTTTATCTTTTTTCCTTACTATTATTTACAATAGAATTTAATGCATTAAAAAAAACTTTAACAACAATATTATTTCGATCAAACTTTTTGTTTACATGAATCTTTGAAATTTATTTAGTAAAGGTCTCATTTTGTACATCTTTAGTAATTGTATAAAAATTTGGAATATTTTTGGTTAATACATCTTATTGGAAAACCATTCATTGAAATTTTTTGAAGCCCACAACCGAATGGTTTGTGATGACCTCTTGCCTTCAAGAATTTCTATTATGCTCATCAATTTCAAACCATTTTGGGGTTCTTGAATGTTTTTAAATTTTAACAAACTCATTACAAAAAGATGGATTTTGAATTTCTTTTTCTTCTTCACATTTAGGTTCTCTCTTCTTATGTAATTTGGAGACACATTGAGTTTCATTGGTTCATGTGAGATATTTATAACAAGTATGCAATGAAGTCAAACTTTATTAGATTTGATTCAAGTAATATGAGATATTTATTTTTCTTTCCAATCTATAAGTTTTTGATGTTCTTGGCTATATAATTGAAGTTCATTGTATTAACAACTATTAGATTAAATATTTTTATCACAATTATTTTCAAATGATGATTTTATACTTTAATCTTTGTATTCTTATTCTTTATTTCATCGTTTCATTTAAAATTTGAACCATTTAAGGATGCTATGTTATAGATTATAGTTGTCTTCCAATTCTTTTTAAATTGTTAATAGTATGAAAATATTATTGATGAGTAGATGAATTATTACAAGTTCTATTTTAGATTTGTATTCTCTTTATCTAGATATATTATTTACCAAAGTCTCATTGCTTTTTTAGGTGTACTGTATATATATAGAAAATGGAAAATGCATATCATGTTCCACTTGAGCCAGATTCTTTGTTTGCAAATACTAGTAATGAGATAAAAAAAATTGAGAGATTCATTAGCACAGGGTGCAAACCCGAGGATATATAGTGAACCATGCATGTTAATATTGCATAGTCTAGAAAAACTAAAAGATGAACTTGAGAGGACTAGTGCATATTCCCTAGACAGAGTGACTGCTATTCTTTCCCGCATGCGGGAAGAAGTACATGGTGACGTTCCTTAAACAAATACAGATAATTGTCACACCAAGAAATGATAAAGCCACTTGTTTTCCATTTTATCAAAATATTGGTATGTAAGGTTAGGGATATCGGGTCACTAGATATTAGCCAGTGTTCATGCTATGGCCTCGATGATCTACCCGCATTCTTGCAACACATGGTCTATGCCCAAACAATGACCAGTTGTTGTATTTTTGTTCAGCGATTTATATATGTTGAGGTCAATTTGGGCCTCAAGTTAACTACGGACATTCCACCTGTCTTGGTCGAGGCATACAGGATTGCTGATAGGCTCACCTATCATCGAGTAGATAGACCACCCCTAGTGTTTAGGGTATTGGTTGGTGAGAGGTCTCCTACTCTCACCCCAGCTCTAGCCCCCATAGCAGATGAGGTTGTCGTTGCTTCCCAAAGGGAAGCAATTGACACTGTAGGTGAGATTGCGGCTGCCACCACTAGGATATCTAATGATCGTGTAGGTCAGTATTTGATGTCCAGACGTTCTCGATCCATGCCATTTTCAGCACAGTGGAACACCATGGATCCTTTTACAGCAGTCAAAATCCCTACTACTACACAACTTGATGCACTTATAGATATGTCATGCATGACTCTGCATTGTTTGGCTGAGGACTTGTTAGAGGCATATGCCAACATTGCATTAGACAATAGGATCAGTATAGAGCATGTTAGAGATCATTTGAGATGCAGAGGTCGTTCAGTTCTAGGCTCCCATCCCTCTTAGCCGAGCACTAGTGTGCATCAAGATCCACCTACTGTTCATTCAGCAGTTGCACAAACTATGGGTTTTACTGATATGTTGATTGGTTATGGTTCATCATCGCCAATGCCATCTCACCTTCATAGTCCTCTACATTCATCATTTTTGGCACGACATGGGATAGATTGGATGGATGCAAATGTTGATTCGTCGCTTAACCGTTTGATGGATATAGTGGAGGCAACCATTTTAGAAGACTTAGATCATCTGATATCAGATGATGTGCATGTATGTGTGCATGTGCATGTTTTAATTCTTTTTCATTATTTTTTTAAAATTTCTTTTTAACTAGATATTCATGTAAGTTGATATATATGTGTATATATATTATTACGGTGGACATACCTCATATCCTCTAGCGCTTGGTCTAGATGCATTGCATGATGGAGTCATGACTCTGGTGGATGAATTTGCTGTCGGTGGACATGTGGGTTTTACACATTTTATATAGTCATGTATATGTACATGCAATATATTTGCTCATGCATAGATCTAGATTGATGTTAAAAATACCAGTTCAAATTAAAAATGAACTTTCATAAATTTGTTTAATATAAATTATATGTATTTAACACATCTTGTACACAATTTTATTTGCGGGGCTCTAGGACATCCATAAGGTAGGGTAGTTCTCGGTAGGATGGCCATTCGTGCAGGAGTAGACATTCATATTAGGCCATGCATTCTGGGCTTATGATCTTTACCATGTATTTGATTATATGATCTTTAATATTATTTGCCTTATTTGATGATCTCTAACTTACACACTTAGCACCTGATATACATACATTTACTTATTTTTGATCTTTAGTATTCCACATTTGATGATCTTTAATTTGTTTACTTTATGATATGTACATATATTTTTCTTATATGATATATACAACCCATTTGCCTCTTTGCTTATAATATGTGTTATGTTTGTATATGTATTGAATCCCTTTGCATGTATGTACATGTGTTTTCTTATGGTTTAAACATGTTTACACATAATATATGTATGAATTTGATTTAAATATTCAATATACATACATGTTTTCATATTTTATGATCTCTTAAAACTTACATTTCCTTATATTCAATATACATTTGATCTCAAGTAGGATTTTGGAAATCAATGCCATTTTATAATTAAGTTCATTCATGTTGATCATAATAAATATTTTTAAAAAAATGACTTAAGCAACATGAACCATTGAGTTGAGAACAAGATATAATCTTTTGACAAGTAACTTGAAATTCAATTCAAATGTAATTTTAAGAAAATTCAATTCAAATTATATCGAGCTATTATACGTTTTTGACAAGTAACTTGAAATTCAATTCAAATATAATTAAGAAAAATTAATTCAAATTATACCTCTATTATACATTTTGACAACTAACTTGAAATTCAATTCAAATATAATTAAGAAAATTCAATTCAAATTATACCTCTAATATACATTTTTGACACTTTAAGAAAATTTTAAAATTACTAGATATGTTGTGCATACCTATGAATTAAATAACAACAACTCCACAATGAAATAACTTGTTTGTTTACTACTTGATTTATTTAAACTAGAGGATCTAGTTATTCCATGTACACTTGAATAATTTTGATTCACTTGGAGTGCAGATTTTGGAGAAGTTTTTGCACATTTATCAAGGAGGCAAATATTGGAGCTAGACAACTTTTCATTTTTATCAATCAAGGAAAATTTTGGAGGATAATTTAACTTAAGTTGGTAGAGGACTTGTTTAGAGTCATCTTTAAATTAAAGAAGAAAATGGGACAACAAAGAAAAAGAAAAATGCATCTCAAGAAAATTGTCAAAGAAGAAGAACAAAGGGCGTGATCAAAACTTGGAAAATTATCATAGAAAGAAAAAAGGTACATGCTTGTTTCTTCTCTCTCTCAGTCTCAAGTGTGTGTTTATGACTTTTACTTTGAAGGTTTCTAACCATCATTGCACTTGAATGACTATAAATACTTTTAAATATCCTCAAAACATCTTGGTCATGCAAGTTGCAATGTTTATATGATCCTTGACTCCAATTCCTTAAGCCAATTCTTTTTGTTTCAATATTTGTGTTTTGTGTCTTTCATCTTTTATTTTCATCACTTCAATGTTCTCAAATTATTTTTATGTTTTATGCTCTAGGGATTCCTCAAGCTGGAGTCAAGCCAAATCTAGATATTGGATCAAACAAATCTGTTGAAGAACACATGGACCTTGAAGTTAGGGAGGAGACCTAAGTTCAAAAATGCTTGTTGGAAGTGGTCAGAATCCTTCCTTCTCTTACTTACGGTATGGATGAGCATATAAAAATAGCACAAACTTCTCTCACTTATAGCTCATCATGTTTTATCAATTTGTTTGCTTGCATACATAAACTTCACTTATATATTTAACATCATCTCACTTTTGTTTGCAAAATATTTTGTGACACATGTGTAGGAAGGGCTCAACAAGCAGGAAGTTTTCATGCTCAAGTCGAGCCAAATCTAGACATTGGATCAAATGAATCTGCTCAAGAATGCATGGTCCTTGAAGATAGGGAGGAGGCACAAGTTCAAATAATGCATGTTGGAGAGGGGTCGGGATCACTTCCTCCTACTGGTATGGATGAGCATATAAAACTAGCTGAGAAGGTGGGGAAACAAATTTCTCATAGAAATTTAGATCATTTACTTGAAATGGATATGGAGAAACTCAAATATTATGCCAACCAGCCTTATAGTAAGAGAAAGGGGTCAATGACTAAATCTGTAAATGGAATGATCAATCATCTTGATACACTTGAAAAAACCCAATTGTTATCATGTTTACTTCTTTGTGATGAGCTGAAAGAGTCATTAGAATTGTTGGGTGTTCATTCAGCATCAAATAAGAAGAAACAAATGGGATTACAAAAGGATATTGTTCAAAATGTTAAAAAGGGTTTAGTTTCCATTGGGAAAGGATCTCGAACTGTGGATAAGGCCACTACAAGAAGGGTGATGTTGACATCTATTGTACATCAAGATATAGCAAGAAAAAGAAAAATGTCAGCACTTTCAACTGAAATTGGTTATAGTAGAACCACATTGATAAAATATGAGAAAAAGGAAGTTTTGGATGAGAGTTTAGAAGGCAATTGGGCAATTATGTGTAGAGCTCCCCCATTGACAAGATTGAAGATGTTGTTAGGAACTTGGTTAGGTTTTTGGCATGATCGATCGTCCATCATCAAATACTAGAGATGTTATGAGATACAGGATTGGACCTAGTATTTATGAAAATCATATCAAACATTGGCTAGACATAACACAATTTGAGATGTGTATGAACTTTTGTAATGCATATCCTCATATAAAGATTGGGCAAACATGTTTCAAAGGTTAAAGCCATATTATGTGAAGATAAACAAGTTTTTTGAAACTTGTTGTTGTCGTTATCATATTGAATTTGATCTCTACTATCAGGTGTTTTGAAAGATGAGAGAAGAAAGATGTGGGTTTCAAAATGCACCTCCTCAACGAGCAAGTTTGTTCATAAAGTCTATATTATGTGATCATGAAAATGGACCTCAAATAAAGTGCATAAAAGGAATTTGTGAGACATGTGGAAATTTGGCTAAATTTCCTTCAAGAATTGAGGATACTGACCTAACAAAGACAAGTAAATTGCAAGAGGTAAGTACTATTTTTAAGAGAGTTTATTTGTTTCAATTTCTCATAGATTGTTATTTGGATTCTCTTTGATGTAATGTTTCATTGATCAAGTGTGTTTTATTAGTTATTCACATATTTTACTGACACAGGTACAAGTATGTAAAGTTGCAAACAAATTTTGGGAAAGAATCCACAAGGTTGAACTATGTAGAAGAGGAGATTCCCATTGGAAAATTTATGGAAGATTTTTGAAAATTTGATACGACCATACATACATCATTCATTTTTTGCTAAGTGGCAAGCACAACAATTCCAAACTTTGAGAGATACTTTCCCACATGGAACAATTCTATCAATAGTTGACTTTGGAGAAAATTACTCCTTTGTACATCAAAAGGAGATTCAATCAGAGTATTACTTTTCAAAGCAGATCACTATTATGGTTCATGTGTGTTATCGACATGCACAATCAGAATTGGATGGTGTTGAGAGTACAAATGAAGAATGATTCATTCAAAAAGAATATCACTTTTATATTAGTGATGATAAAGAGCTTGACACACTTTTTGTCCAACATTGCTTTACAATATTTTTTGAGAATTTGAGAAGCAGAGATGTAAAATTTAAAAATCATTTTGTATGGTCAGATGGATGTGCAGCACAATTCAAATCTTCATGACCATTCTATCCACTTTGTAGATATCATAAAATCTACAAAATACCACATGTTTGGAGTTTTTTTTAGAGTGGGCATGGAAAGGGTGAGCATGATGGAGCAGGAGCTTGCATCAAACGAGCTTTAAGAAATCATCAAATGAGTTATCTAGAAGATCGTCTAGACAATGCACATGATGTTGTTGAAAGGTGCAAGAAACACTTTGCATCAAATGTGGTCGGCACATCTTCAAGAACAAACCGACACATTCCACATAGTGTGTTTTGGGAGATATCGGGTATGTATAAAAAAAATTTGATATGTAAGGTAGGATTTGTATTGATTTTAAAAAGATATACATGTGTCTACTAAGTAGGAGATAACAGTCCATCCTGGACTCTGGGCCTGTCGGTTAACCTTGCCAACCTGGAGCAACTTTCTGCCATTACAAAACTATAGTCCCATTGCAAAGCTTCAAAAAGTTTTCTACTATGAACTAGATACATAAAATTAAGATTAGAGGTTGAGCCTCATCCAACCGAAACCAAATTCACATGTCCATTACACGGATACTAAAAACCATCCAAAATTTTGATAAACCACAAAATTTTAAACATAAAAACACTTAAAACATAGAGGCCGAGCCTCACAGAAAGCCATTTAATTCAACAAACCAGGTGAAGTCTTCCACCCATTCCGTTCCCTCCTCCAGCACAAGCTTCAACTTCCTTTTCAGGAATTCAATTGCCATGGCCACTACCATTCTATGCCTCATCAGTGCAGGTCCCTTGATATCTAAGATGAAGGGGAAAACTTTGACTGCATCGTTCGACTCCCAGAGGAGATCTAGGTCTATAGGACGTTGTATTCCTTTGCCCTTAAAGGCCGCTTTTAGTGTTTTCTCTAAGCCCCCCAGCAAGTCACCCCAAAAAAAACTCTCCACCATTTCCTTTGCCTCCGCCTCCGGGAGATCCAGGTCCAGAATCACTGCTAGAAACTGAGAGGAGATGTGAGCGTTGTCTCTCACATATTCCTTTCTTTCCAGATGTCCTTTTCCTAAAACCATTTTGAGTGCTACCATTGTCAAGGGGTCATCATCAAGTAGAATTCACTTTAGCCTTTGATCCATAATCTCTTGGAAGGCTATTTGTCTCTCTGTAGCTACCAAGGAAACTGGTGTATCAACACCAAAAATTTCCAGTCCCTCCGCCAAAATGGAGATAATGAATTTCGACATGCTCGACCTCGCCATTTGCAACTCTTTTGGCGACCGTACCCTACACAGTGACAAAATAGAAACCAAAATTTGAAAACCAAACAGTGAGTATAACTTCATCAGAACAATTAAAGCCCGTGAATTATAGGGCTGAGCCTCCATGCACGAATTTGAATAATGGTGAAGTGATCATTCATCCTTGCCCTGACAATATCCTACATCCTTCATCCTTCAACCTTAATACAGCTATCTCCACATGTGAAGTGAAGTGTCACTCGGCCCAAAGGCTTACGCTTTCATAATTTCCATGCCCTACATATCGAGCTGGTTTCACTTGGGTTCCTGTGTCATTCATTCCCCTTGTCAACACCGAGGACACCCCAAATTTAATAGGCCTCAAACTTTAATTTATTCCCTTCCTCCTCCCACCATCAAATTGGAAAGGGCTTGGATTGATGTGGCTTTGCCATTGAGCGAACACCTTGCACACCCCAACCACCACCTCAGATCCACCCTCTTTAATAGTGATAGGTGGCTATTTGAGGGGCAAAGGAGGCCCACCCTGCCACCCACAAGAAATTACTCTAAATAACATTCTTTGAAACTGGGTCCAATTACTCCCTTATTAGACAAAAAGTCAGCTTTCGTGTTTCCTTCCCTTAAAGTGTGATTGAACATTACTTGTTCAAAATTCCTTAGCTGCTCTAATGCAGCATCCAGATATACCCCCAATTTCCAATTATGGATCTGTCTTGTCCTTAGAGAATTTATGACCAGCGTTGAATCACCTTCGACTATCAAATTTTTGATTTCTAATTTCTAATTCCTTACCCAATTTTAATCCATGTAAAAGAGCTTGGAATTCAGCTGCATTATTCATTCCTTCTGCTAGAGGCTAAGCTAATTTCCCCAAAGTCGAGCTTGTGCAAGTTCTTATTATGCACCCTGCTCCAGATGGGCCTGAGTTCCCTTTGGAGGCTCCATCAAATTTCAATTTGGCCCACCCCTGCTCGAGGGGGATCCACTGTGTCTTATTGCGTTGTGTCGGAGAGGCCACTTTCCTTAGCAACCCAATGGGGGGGTTTGATTCCTAACCATTGTTTCATGATCCAAGCATCCCATTTGGTAAAATTGGATTTCTTTTGTTTGACCATCAGCTATGAATTGAAAAGTTCTACTATGCTTGCCTCTATCTTGCACTGGAGCCTTGGGATTGACATCTATTTATCCTGAAAAAGACGTTGATATCTCTCCTTCCACACTTCCCAAATCAGGATTGAAGGACTCATCTTCCACAAATCTCCGAAGATAGAATTGTGATAATTGCTTGGCCAAGAGTTTAAGCAATCTAATAAGGTGTTGGGGAAAATGGTTACCCAGTTGAGCTTTGTGCACAACCAGCACCACATCTGATAAGTGAACTTGCAATTAATAAGTGATCCACTATTTCCTCAGCCTCTTGACACAGAGAACATATGGTTGGGCCATGATAACCTAATTTGGTAAACCTATCTCTTGTGAGGATTCTTCCTTGGGCAGCAGCCCATGTGAATATCCCTACCTTTGGAAGACAAACCTTGTTCCAACAAAGGTTTCGAGGGAACTCTAGAAGTTTTTTAGTTGAGGATGTTATATGTTGTAACCTATCTTGGCCAAATAAATCCCATTTGATGCAGCATCCCAACGTAAACAATCACTCCCCTGTCTGCCCCAGATCCTTCTTCTTGACAGTACTTTCTCAAAGACTTCAATTTCCTAGCCTCCCAGCTCCAAACTTTGCACCGATTTCCACTTCATGTAGCCATCAACTGTGGCTTCTGCATAATCTATGTAATCCCTAACTTTCAAGCCCCAAATTTGTTTAGTCTTCTCCTTTACTCTTAAAATTTCAGGGATGTCGGCTAATGATGGATGTCCTTCCCAGGAATCTTCCCAAAACAAAGCCTCCTTGTCATCCTTCAACTCCCACGTAAGGAAGTCAGTTATGAGATCTCTACAATTTTTGATGAAGTTCCAAACTTGGGACCCAGATGGCAGAGATTTTGCAATTAGAAAGCAATGTGGATCTGCTTCCAGGTATTTTTCTCTAACGATCTTTACCCATTTAAGATCGGGGCGGGAGTGTATAGTCCAAGCTAATTTTTCCCCCAAAGCCTTGTTTTGGTGGAGGACATTTCTCAGACCTGTCCCATCTTTCTCCCTCTTCTCACAAACCTTTTTCCATTTTATGAGAGGAATTTTCTTTTGTTTTGAAGTGCCTTTCCAAAATAATTCCTTCATTACCTTGTTTAGTTCTTTGCTCACACCAATAGAAAGCTGCAAGCAAGACATCATGTAGATGGGAAGAGCTGAGAGGACAGATTTTAGCAAGGTTAGTCTCCCTGCCTAGGAAACCTATCTTTTTTTCCAAGTGGATATTCGATCCTTACATCATGTCACCATGGAACTCCAGGCACTATTACTTTTGGTACCTTTGTCCAGTGGTAGTCCCAGAAATTTGCATGGCAATTGCCCCAACTTAAATCCTAGAATTCACAAGATTTGAAGCTCACTAGGAAGATTTGAGTTGAAGAAAAATATCTCTGATTTGGCCTTGCTTACTTCTTGCCCTAAAGCCTTGAAATAATCTTCTAGCATTTTTTTGTATCTTTGTGCCTCCTTTTTCGATGCTTCACCGAACAACATTGTATCATCTGCAAATTGTTGATGTGTGATGTTGGGTAGGCTGCTAGTTACTTGCAAACCTTGAATCCATCTAGACCTCCTTGCATTTTCAATTGATCTCCCTAATGCTTCAGCCATTATTATAAATAGGAAGGGGGATAAAGGGTCCCCCTGTCTGAGCCCTCTTGAAGTTATGAAGTATCCTTCCGAAGAACCATTGACCAAAACTGAAAAGCACGGGCTAACCACCCATCCAAAAATCCAATCTAACCATTCCTTTTGAAAACCGAAGGCTTCCATTACCTTGAAGAGGAATCTCCAATTCACTCTGTCATATGCTTTTCCGATGTCTAATTTCAGCAGCATTGTCGGTTTATTCAATTTTTGGATTGAGTGAATGACTTCTTGAGCTATGATCACCCCATCTATAATTGATCATCCTGGGACAAAGCCTGTTTGTTCCTCGGATATTATTGTGGGGAGAATCTTCTTCAATCTATTAGCTACTACTTTGGCCAATATCTTGTAAATTGTGTTACACGGTGATATTGGACGAAAGTCTTCCCAGGAATCTAGTTTTTCTTTCTTTGGGATGAGGGCTATTAGAGTGTTATGTATCTAGGTTTGGATAGAAGATCGATGCATGGATGCAAGAGGGTAGAAAAAACAAGATATTTGCATTGTGTTAGGATTTCAGATAGTTGTCATGGATGGATATTAGACACAAGGGATTACTCTTGTTTTTGCACTAAGTGCATTGAGGAAAACTCTGATTATGCATGCAACAATCAAGAACTTGGATATGTTGGTAAATGGGATATAGTGCCACTAGTTGTTTCAGAAACATATGATGAAGACGAGGAAGAAAGATTTGAAGACATTCCTTTGATTTCAATTGATTATGACCATATTTCAGGATTGGTTAGAAAAGGTACATGTGTAAGTTTTCAATAATTTAATTATTATATATATCTAGTTAATGATCTTTAGAGACATTTCTAATTTTTTTAGAATTTTTTTGTAAATTTGGTGTACAGGAGATGTTTTTGCATTCATATGAGGCCTAAAAACATCAGAGCATTAACTATTATTTATTGCGTTACGAGAAGAGGAATAAGCTAACGAACGCTGAAACAAGTGATGGAATGTTATTTCCCACGAGGTAGGATTTAGTTAAAATTTTATATACCTTTGTATTCACATGTGCACATTACGTATAAACATTTAAATATATATTGTACAAACCTTGTGCACGAAAATATTGCACACATGTTCATATGTCTTACCTTAGGTTCATGTTTACCATGCAGGTTCTGTTGTAGTACAAGGGACATATCTAAAACAAGTCAAATTTGTTTAGCATGGGATTCATTTGTTGACTATCAACCTGATAACAAGGTATATCAATATAGTCACTTAATAATTGCTGCCACTCTACATCTTCATGCAATTCCACATGCACGTGGCCGAAGAAAATGGAGACTAGATAGTGATGATCATCAAAAAATTCTACATGTTATTGAAGAGCGGGCTGAACCAAAATCTTTGACTTAGATTATATCCATGATTTTCAAGTTCACTTGTAACCCTATACATGTTCAAGTGAGAACTTATAGTAACTTGTGCATAGTTGTAAATCATTTTGCATAAATTCCAATTATATGTACATATTTGTTCCATGGAATTCTTAAGTTCAAGAATGTTGATAGCATCATCTCTACTTTTTTAGTTTAGTATAAGCCCATATTATATGCTTTCAATCCTTATTTGGAAGCGACTTTTTTTTAAATCATTTTGCCTAAATTACAATTATATACAACTTATATTTGTTTCATGGAATTCTTAAGTTCAGGGAATTATATACACTTATATACAACTTATATAATTTGTTCCATCCAGTTGTTCCATGGGAAACTATGTAAATTTTAAAATTAAGTATTATATAATTATAAAATTATTATACACATTAATAAAACAAATAGATACAAATAAAAAATAAACCCTAACCCCATAGAGCCATAACCCTATAACCCTAAACCCTTGGCCACCCCCCCACCTCATCTTTCTCCCACTCCCCCCCTCTCCCTCTTGAAAGTCTCTCCCTCCTACCCACTCTTCCTCTCTATCCTCTACCCTTAACCCTTAAACCCTAAACCCTTGTACACCACCTACCCTTTATCTCTCTCCCACTCCCCCCTCTCTCTCTCAAGTCTCTCCCTCTTACCCCCTCTCCCCCTCTCCCATCTACC
>VDFB02193867.1:610919836-611001002 GCA_007258455.2 Sequoia sempervirens
TCTCTAAAAAGTCTCTCCCTCCTACCCACTCTCCCTCTCGAGCTCCTCTACCCTTAACCCTTAAACCCTAGGACCCCCTACCCTTTATCTCTCTCCCACTTCCCCCCCTCTCTCTTTGAAGTATCTACCTCCTACCAAGGATTAAATTTGTTGGTCAACTTTGCTTGTCAACAAATTTTTATGATGGTTATCTATTCAAGGGTGCCCTTAAAACATTATGATATACCTTAGTGTATGTAAAATTATATATAAATCAGACATATATATCATTATAATTCTATATAAATTTTGACAGTTTATCCAAAATATCTACTTTTATCTAATACAATCTTCTTAAAATTTTGATTGTATTTTACAGCAAAAATCTTTAAATATGGTCATATGGCCATCAAATTTAAGCCTTGCCACCTACCCCCACTCTCTCAAGTCATCATTTAAAAAGAATATAATTAATATTTATATTAGTATTAAAAACAAGGTGTTTGACCAAACATCTTTAGAATGTTCGATCGAACCCATTTAAAATTATTTTTTTAATTCTATGGTGTGTGGGTTTGGTTGAACCCCTATTCGACCGAACATTTTTATTTTCTTCGACCAAACAACTGTTCGACCGAACCCATATTTTTTCACCCTCACCCCCTGAGGCACCAAAATTGCTGAGAATTTTGCACTTCGAAGCTCGATTTGAGAATGAAAATGGAGGAGATCTCAGAAACCCAACTAGTACTGGGTTCCCCTCAAAACGAGCTATCCAACGAATATAATTTTAATATTTTTTTATTATATTATCTATCTATTTTTTAAGTTTTATTAAATATAGGTTTTTCACTGAAAAAAAACTCTCTGTTCTACACAAGTAGAAAAATAGAAGATTATCAAAAAAAAATTTAAAAATATGAGTGCACCAGATATTGGAGTCCTTGATCCAACAAAAAATAAATAAAAATTGATACATACAGTAAAAGTTATGTGTTAGATGGTCGTGTTATGTCTGAATTGTAATTGATTTGACTTTGAAACTTGATTAAAGAAAAAATATTCAATAAAAAACTATCTAACCAAGTGGAAGCACTAGATATCGGAGTTAAAAATCTAAATTTGAAAGAATTAGAATTTTATCCTTCATGGAAAAGTTATGCTATATTTACGTGTCACTTTTAAATGTTGTTTTTGAAAACCAATTTTCGTGGGAGATGGAAAAAGAAGTGTAACTGGATTCCAAAAATTTAAAAATATTTTTTAGAATCTACAGACAAAATGTGACAAGACTCTAGTTTTCAACATCTTCAAATTCCTCATGGTTTAATTGCTATAGGTGCCCGAATGTGAAGATTTTGTTATAAAAAAAAATATCAGTGTCCAGTTTGGCCAAAAATTGTAAACCAGTATTGTGGGATCACCCTATAGATCTAATTAAGTGTTCTTTGTTACAATTTTTTTGTGGATGATTATCTTTTTAGATTCATTTTACCATTTGTATAAGTAGACAAAAGATTGTAGAAGAATAAGACCAGAAGATAGAAGTGACACAACATATACCATGGAGAAACCCTTTCAGGAAAAAACTCCACCAGAATCAATAGTGGCTTGTATTATTTAACCTTAGAACAAGATTACATTAATTCTTTATCAATCCTTGCTTGAGATGCTTCTTTTTCCTTCAACAATTCTTCTTCACAACCTACAATAAAATTTGATAAAACTCTCTTCAACTTGTTGCAATTTATAAACAATAATGAGCCAGAGTTTACAATTACAAAGCACAAAGCTTATCTCACAAAACCTAGGCCTATTCTTTGCAAGTAGATTTCTTCCGTGAAAAACAATGTCAAACCAAGTCCTTCATCAATTTGGGCGTCTCAAACTGAATTCATAACTCAACGTTGATTTTGAAGATACCTTGTAAGCTTCTCCTCAAAGTTGGTGCATAAGAATGGGCCCACTTAACTTAGCCTTATAAAATATCTTATCATGCAAAAGTGTTAACTCCAAGATGCCAACTTGGGTGCCCAATGTGGGTCCAAGTCAATCTTTGTTAACTGAAACATATCTCTCCACCATTCATGCAAATATCATGCATGATTGATCGTCCCCACTTAACTGAATGTATCACCTATTATCTGTCATGCAACTCAAGTCATTAGTCATGCATTCCAAGTCAACTGAAGTCAACTAGCACTCAACTGAAACTAACTACATGCAACTTGTGAATGGTAACCTCGACCTACACAAACATGAGCAACAAACACCAAGTTAGTCAATTATGCACATCTAAACTACCATTCCCCATAAGATTCATTTGAAGCATGAAGAACAAGAAATAAAGGAAGAACGCAAATAAAAGCAATCTAATTCCTATCCAAATGCTCAAACTCTCAATCCCATGGGGGAATTGGTGCTATTTTGATGTGGAAAATAGCCCTTTCCCAATTCCTTGCAAGCTTGATGATGATCAATGGTGCTCCTTGATAAAATTTACCATAACATAGCTATGAAATTGATGAAAACTATGAAATTTGGATGAGAGTGGGTGAAATTGCTCAAAGAATGAAGATAATAACTTTGCATAAGTTGTCGATCCAAAATTAGTAAAAGAGCCTTCTATTTATAGAAGAGAAGGATGGAGGAATGAGAAAAAATGATGAATGTGGGAAAAAAGATCAACCAATAGCACAATGCTACTTGTCAGTTACATGTGAATGGAGAGAGGTGGATCACATTTTGATGAATTTGTACATAAATGCTATTAGGTGGATATTTGAAATTCAAAAGATGGCTTGTGGAGGGAGATGTGGAAGAGGAGTTAATGCCACATGGCTCAAGAAAAAGGACTTGTAAGATAAATAAATGCCAAATTGGACGATAAGACATTTGGGAGGGAGAATTCAAATTTGAGGAATATTCCAACTTTGATGCCTTTTTGAAAGAAAATGGAAGATTTAATAAATCAATTAAATTGATTTACTTGAACAAGTTGTAAAATCTAGAGGATTAGATGGATTAGTGTTAGTGTTAATTAGGATTTGATTAACTTAGATTCAATAATTAGCTGATTTGACATTTTGACTTAGATTTTTGGATTTAAATAAATCAAGATGAGAGGAATAATGAATTTTAGACTTAATTAAATAAAGTTTGGTTTATTTAATTAAAGGGGATGATGTTAGATTTAAATTAAATAAGGATTAATTTATTCAATTTAAAAGAGATGACTTTAGGACTTAATTAAATAAAATGAATTATTTAATTAAAAGAGGGACACAAGGATTAATTAAACAAAATGATTTATTTAATTAATAGAATATAACATTTGATTTAATCAAATAGAGGGATTTATTTAATTAAAAGATGAAATATGATTAATTTAATTAAATAAGGGGTATTCGATTAAATGGTTAGCAAAGGAGATGATTTAGGATGAACTGGTGTTAGTAAATTAGGATCAAGTGCACGAGATCAATCAGTATATTTTACGTGTCTACATTTTCCCCCTCTTTGAAGCAATGTACCTGTTGCGTTGGTTAAAAGAATAAACTTGTCAAGATCAAAATTTAAAAAAAAATAATATTTTTTTCAGATGCCCTACAACTACCCCAGTGAAAGAATTATGCTAGTATACTGCCCCCTCGAGAGATTAGATGAAAATTTGGATTTTTGGGTGATTTCTCAAAAAAAGAGGACAAACTGTTCGACAGGTCCAAAAAAGCTCCAGAATGACAAAAAATGTGCCAAAATGCAGAAAAAGATGCAAAACGAGCCTTGATCAAGCAAAAATGGGGTCAGGGCACAAAATCCCAGGTTGACGGCCAAACAAGGTCAAAAAACCCTAATTTTCATGCTTAAATAGCCCTCAAGGGGTCACTTTCAATTCATTTGCTCACTCAGCCTTTGGAATTTCTTATTTTTTGAGCTCTGACCTTCATGCGAGATGGCGCAAAGAGTGCTTCCCCGACACATCTCCAAGTGAGTGCGAGTCTCCCAGCAACTTCCAGGTGCAGAACCACTGGTATGTGACCCTAACCCAACTCGTCATTTTAATTTTTGTGCACATTTATTCAGTGTTAAAATTCCAACTTGTCCAATGGCATTGTTTAGCACTATTGAAAGGGTAGAATCAATGATGTTAGGCCTCAAAATGTGTCGCTACTATGATTTGCAATGTTGTGTCGTAGTTTAGGATTTAGGGATCAAACTTCAAAGGGTGACGCAGATACAAATGGCATTGTTGCGATCTAGATATGTGTTTAGGGTTCTCAAGTCAAACAAATGTGTGGTCAAACAGCGTCACTGCAATTGAGTTTGGGGGTCCTAGTGACACAATTTGGAGTTTCCAAACAACAACGCTTTTGTTGTTTCAGTCGCGAAAACTTCAAACGAGATCTAGATTTTTTACGAAACTTGACATTGTGACTTTATTGGTGCAAGAGGATAGAGAGCCCATACATTCAGACAAGCACTGATCCTCGGTGCTTAGCAGATTGTCCAGATTACACGAGTTTCTTCAAGAGCACCTTGGAGTAATTGGTTTATGGTATGTCACGTATGTGCTTGTTATTAGGACTCACTTAGGCATGATGACTACACTAGTCAAGCGATGGCATAGTGAGACGTCATCCTTTCATCTTCCCATTGACAAGGTGACTGTCACATTGGAGGACGTCTAGTGGATTCTACGATTGCCCATCCATGGAGAGAGGGTTATATATGACATGGACACCAGGACTAATGCCTGCTATGAGATTATGGGGCCAAATGAGATCGTCTCTGCCAAGGGTCAGATTGAGATTGAGCACTACAGAGGTTGGGTGTTGACATTTTGACTAATTATGGAAGCGATTATTTCAGGACTTGTAGCTCTAGATTAGCAGGGCAGGTATTTTAGTCCAAGATGGAGTCTAGCTTAGGAGCAGATGCTCTTCAAGAGGTGTTGCTTTGTGTGGGGACCAATGATGTTGGTCTCACTTTACCATGATTTGCACGAGTTCACATATTGTGACAATAAAGCCCTTGGAGTTGGGGTCACACTTCAGAACATCTAGGCCTAGGAGCATATTGTCGTGCTCTACCCACGATTCATAGTGGTCAATGTGGAGCCCGATGACCCAGTAGTCTAGCGATACAGGGTTGGTCTTACCTTCATGAACATAGGATAGGCTAGCATTCATCACTAGCAGAGGGTCATTGATCAGATGACCACATTTACTTGGAGACCTTGGCAAGGGATTCCTGCATGGTATGAGGATGTACATCAACTCTTTTATAAGAGGCAACACAGGTTGATGCAAGGTAGAGAGCACATGATGATTGAGCATTACCTACCAGATAGGGTAGTTAGGCAGCTCGGTGATGTTCAGGACATGCTAGACGATCAGTATGTGGCCATATTTTCTAGGACTATCCGGGAGACGACATGGGGTCAAACGATCTCACCAGAGGATGCAGTCGATAGTTTTAGATAGCTAGTAGTGAGACCTTGGGCATATGATCAGGGGAAGGCAGACCCAGGTACTACACAGGCTTACGATGACTGGCTCAAACCTCCAATCTGATTGACAGTTCCAGGGACAGTTCTTTTGTGGTGGAGACCCCGAGGCTAGACAATAGGGCAAGGGCAAGGACGAGGAGCAGGAGGAGACAGAGATGAAGATAGAGGAGGAGGACTACCTCCCCACCAGCCAAAGCACAGAGATCAAGGAGATGGGAATTAGTAGAGAGATTCCCCTAGGGATCAACAACCACCTGTGAGGGACCAACAACCCCCACAAAGAGATCAACCACTTCCACCACCACCTCAGCTTGATTAGAGGGATGTGTTGATACAACAGCTTCAGGAACAGGTGCAGAAATTGATGGACGAGAGAGACCAGGCTCGATAGTAGGTCCAGGCCCTTATAGTAGAGTGTGATTAGAAGAGGTGGCAAAGATAGACCATAGAGCTGCAGTTAGCACAGAAGGTGGGCAGACGACAATAGCTAGAGAGCATGGCAGTGACAACACAGGGTAGGACAGTCCTGAAACAAATGTACTATGATGCAGTGCGGGAGGCCGAGGACAATCGGTTTCATTATTAGCAGGAAGTTCCTCCAGCAGCTTGGGTGGCAGATTTCTTCCAGTAGACAGGGTACAGGCAGGATCAACCTAAGAGATAGTAGGGTGAGGGGAGCAGCCACTAGGGCTAGCTTACATTTTTTATCAATGACACTATTATTTTTGCAATCCACGGGCTCCATTTTTTATAGCCCCATGGGAATTTCTATACATTGATTTATACATACACATTTGATCCTAATTTTGTACCATGATAGTTACATTATTGATATATATGATATGATTGATTCGATTATGAGATGTGTTTATTTTATTTATGCATGATGGATGGATGCATTTACTTTTCTATATGCAATGTGATGACATGATGCGACTCTCTATTATGTGATGAAATGTATGTATGATTCTATATTATGCAATGTATGTTTGATTATGCTAATGGGTGGATGGTTGCATTTCTTTTTCAGTGTCTTTTATATGCACTTTTTATGACGATGTATGGATGATATGGATGCAGATTCTATGATATGCAAATAATTTTGATATGCTTAGACTAATAGATCTATATTATACACCTAATGGATGATGATGTATGCTCTGATCATGAGACGTATGGGATGTTTATGACATTCATTTTCTTTTTCAGTACCTTTTTCATGTATGATATGATGATGCATATATGGATGACATGATGCTTTTATGATTATTGCAAGATATGATGATGCATCTATGGATGGCATGATGATGCACATGATATGATATGATGATTTTTTTATGATGACATGATGATGCCTATGTGATGATGCAAATGGATGATATGATAATGCATATATGATAATGTTTTTATAATTATGTCATGGATGAAATGTATGGATTATGAGATGCTTAGAATGACCAATCTATATTATGCAATGATGAAATGCAATGGATGTGAGATGATAAATTTTTCCTATATGATATAATATGGATGATATGTAGCATGCTGAAATTTTGCGGATGCAGGATGGATGCATTAGTGATGTTTTTGATTAATTTTCATGGTACCATGTTAGCACGAAAAGAAGAAAGAAGAAATGAGATGAAGACAAGAAGATCCAACAAGTCCATGATCTATGAGACTTTATTAGAGATGATAATGATGATGATGATGATTTTATTATTAGGAATTGGGACTTTAAAAGGGATACTTGCCTTATGTTTGATAACACACATAGGTATGATGCATCAACGTAGAAAAAACCAAGATGGCATTGCACCTAGTGCGATGGAATTTGACTAGACAATAAGATAGGAGTATTCTTGTACACACCTGACATATGAAACCTTATTCCAAATGTAGTTCAGATATTTCAAACATCTCGAACCAAAACATAGAAAGGGAAGCCTTCCTATGTGGTCAACAAGACACCTAAAACACTCTCCCTACACCCAAACAAAGCACACATGACCAAGGTTATATTACAAGAACATCCAACAAGCACAACAAATAGAAAGATAATGATAGTTGCCTCATTCCTTTCTCTCTAAATCCTTTTGTTTGGACATCATCGAGAGGTCATTAGAATGAGCGCAATATGATAAGTCAAGAGACAAAGACCAAGTAATGAAACAAGCTAATGTTCTTCATACCGCTAGCCAAGACTAAACCATGGTGATGCCTGATGTTGATGTCCATTGCAGGAAGGACGCATCCTAGGACATGATGTTATCAGATGATTTGGGACAAACTGGATGATGAGCTATTAATACTAAGAGTTGACCAACTTGTTTACCTACTGATCTAGACTTGAGATTTTGACGCTTGATTTTTCACTTTTGAACTGCTAGACTTGTTTTCGATTGTTTTACCAAAGGTTGAGGATGACGTTTTGCTCATTATGAGTGATGTTTATTTTAGGTGAAAGTGAGATGCGGTGGATGTATTTTTTTGAATATTTGGATGTTTTTGAGGTTTTTGAAATGTTTTGAGGCTATTTTTTTGGTATTTTTAAGATGTTTTGCAAGTGTTTTGATTTTCCAATTTTCTAAATGTTTTGGGTTTTCTAATATTTTGACCAAGAGACTAACCTAAAGACCTATCCTAGGGCCTTGGGGGCTGATTAAAGATTAGCCTTGCCTACATTATACACACAAATACTACGTAGTTTGACTGACATAGACTCGATTATTGATGAGATATGAACAAATGGATTGCCAATTTATTATGATATACTCTTAAAGGACTGACCTAAGTGTCTTGGGGGATGATCAAAGATCAACCTTGCCTATGTTTAGAGCTTAGAGACTTGTATTTCGACAAGATGACTCTATTTTTTACTTTTTTGACTAACTTTTTGACCTCTTTTTGGATTTTGATGTGTTTTGAATATTTTTGGACTTTTTGATTTTATGAATGTTTTTGGATTTTCTGATTTTCTAAAAAAAAATTGGATTTTTTTATTTTAAGGGAGGCTTCAAGAATATACACGAATTTTATTTGATGAGAAAATTCCCCCAACATGATGCAATAGACTACTCTAATATAGGCAAGACAAACTGACCTTATAACTGAGCTGAGTAATACTAGGAGGGATCATGATACGAACACAAGATCAAGCTATGATGCAGATGTGGATGGGTGACGAAAAGATATATGGAATGTGATGGATGAATGATTCAGAACAAGTCATGGAGCTCCCAGTGGATGGAAAGTGCTTATTTACACAAGGTGCCTGCTTTCCAAGTCTTCACCAAGGTACTTGCCCAAAGCGCCACCGAAGTGATTTTCACTAGAGGATGATTTTTTTCTTTACTGTTTTCAATCCTTTTTTCTGATTTTTATTTTATTTTTGTATTTTTTGATTTTTTTGGATTTTTGGATTTACACCTTGTAATTTTAGGCATAAATTTTTTTGAGATGGGAGCTATTCATGGGCTCTTGTAGAGGTTCCCCTTCAGGCATTGATAATTGATATGCCCCTGACTTGTAGCTCGCTATGATGACGAAGGGTCCCAACCAATTGGGTTCAAATTTTCCCTTGCTATCTAGATTTAGAACATTCTTTTGATTCTCCTTCAGCACAAGTTCTCTAAATTGGAAGGTTCAACTTATGATCTTTTTGTTGTAACTTCGCTTGAGACAGTTTTGGTAAAATTGCAAATGGTTTAAGGCATCCATGTGCCACCCATCCAGTAGTTCCAACTCGTTTAATCATGATACCTGATATTCTTCATCTGTGATGAGATTTTGCAATGATATTCTTAGGGATGGGATCTCAATCTCAATAGGGAGAATGGCTTCTAATCCATAGACCAAGGAGAAAGGGGTGGCACCTGTTGGTGTGTGGATACTTGTTTGATAAGCCTATAAGGTGAGATTTAGCTGCAGGTACCAGTCATGACCAGCATATTAAATGTTTTCTTAAGAATTTTCAGGATGGTATTATTGGTTTCTTTAGCTTGGTCATTTCCTTGGGGGTAGTATGGAGTGGAAAAGCGATGTTGGATATTGAATTTTTGGCATAGGTCTTGAACATCCTAGTTTTTGAAAGGTGTCTCGTTATCTGAGATAATGGCTTGAGGGACATCGTAGTGGAAAATTAGGTAGTTCAGGATGAACTTGGATATCTGCTTTCCTGTGATATAGGTCATGGGAATGGCCTCTACCCACTTTATGAAGCACTCTATGGCAGTGATAATGAACTTATGTTGACTAGATGAGGTGGGGGTAATTTTTCCAATGAGATCAAGAACCCATTGTGAAAAGGGCCAAGGTGTAATAATTGGGTGGAGCTCCTAAACTAGTGCATGGATGATATCTCTATGTTGCTAACACTGCAAACACCTTCAAACATAGTCTTGAGCTTCCCTTTCCATTGTAGGCCAATAGTACCCAGTCCTCAGCAGTTTCTTAGACAAGGTCATACCACTCGAATGTGAACCAAAAATGTTGTTGTGTACCTCGGTTAAAGAAATCAAAGCTTCCTCAATGTTTAGGCATCATAAAAGGGTTCCTTCAATGCTTCTATAGTATAGGGTATCTCCTCAGATGACAAAATGGGATGACTTCTTGATAAAGGCTCTTTTAATATTTGGGGTTATATCTAGAGGGAGGACTCCTATTCTCAAGTAGGTGTATATATCATGATACTAGGGATCATTAGGACCAACGATTTTACACAAAAATTCAGACTCTAGTACCTCGAATGTTGGTACAAGAAGCTGCTCTATGAGGAATTCTTGCTTTGGGATGTTGTGTGGGATATCCAATTGTTGCCATATCATCCATCGCTATGTTATTTTCTCTCGATAGTTGCTCAAATGTGATATCAATGAAGAACTATTTGAGGATTTCCACCAGTTTCTTGTATGGAGTTAACTTGTCGCCCTTCATTTGATACTCACCATTTACCTAGTTGATTATGAGTTGTGAATCTCCATAGACCTTAAGTTCCATGATCTACCACTGCACTACAATTTTCATCCCTATGACAAGAGCCTCATATTCTGCAATGTTATTTGTGCAGGGAAATCACAGCTTGTATGATTTAGGTATGCAATCCCCTTGTGGAGTGATGAAGAAGATTCCAACTCCTAACCCGTGTTGTGTGTAGGATCCATCAAAGTACATTTTCCAATGATCTGCTACACTTAGGTTAAAGATGGATTCATTGGGGAACTCTGATACAAGTGGATTATCTAAGTATATTGGTGCTTCTGCCAGTTGATCTGCAATTGCTTGTCCTTTGATGGCCTTGCATTCCACATACTCAATGTCGTTCTCTGTCGATATCATAACCCATTTAGTTTTTCGCCTTGTGAGAGTTTCTTTAGAAAGTAGGTACTTGAGTGGGCCTATCTTTCCAATGAGTTTTATCTGATGTGCTAACATGTATTGTCTGAATTTTTGTGCAGAAAACATGACTGCTAAGAAAGCCTTCTCAATGGACATGTAATTCAGTTCATGTCCCACCATGGTTCTACTGATGTAGTAGATAGCTCTCTCTTTCCCATTTTCATCATGATGTGCCAAGAGAGCACCAAGAGCCGCTTTTGTTGCTGGTATATGCAAGATCAAGGGTTTGCATGGAATTGGTGGCATGAGTACTGGTGGTGAGTAAGTACTCTTTGATTTTTTTGAATGCCTAATCACATTTCTCATCCCATTTGTATGCTACCCCCTCGTGGAGTAGATGAGAATATGGGATAGCCTTGTTTGCTATTTGTGCTTTGAATTGGCAGATGGATTGGAGCCTTCCTTGTAAGCCTCTGAGTTGTTTCAAAGGTTTTCGTGCCTCCATTTTGAGAATTTCCTTAACCTTAGTGGATCTATCGCAATTCCTCTCATAGACACAATATACCCAAGGATTTTTCATGACTGTACCCCGAAGACACACTTCTTTGGAATGAGTCTAACTTTGTCTTCCTCTAACCTATCAAAGATGGAGCCCAATGCTGCTATATGATCTCGACATTTCTTTGACTTGGCCAATATGTCATCCACATAATATTCCACATTTTTGTGAATCATATCATGAAATATTAGCGTCATGGCCCTTTGATAGGTAGCTCCTACATTTTTCAACCCAGATGGCATCATATTCTAGCAATATGTCCCCTATGGACAAGTGAATTTTTTTTTGTGTTGGTCATCTTTGGCTATCATGATCTGATTATAACCTAAGAATCCATCCATTAATGATAGCATCTCATTCCCTACTATCATATCCATAATCATGTCAATGTTTGGGAGAGGGAATTCATCCTTGGGACATGCTTTGTTCAAATCTCTAAAGTTTATGCAGATGTGAATGCCCCTAGTGGGTTTTGAAACAAGTACAATATTTGAGACCCACTCTAGATAATCAAGTGGTTGTATGAATCTGGCATCTGGGAGCTTCTGTAATTCCATTTTGACCAATAATGCTATCTAGGGATGCATCTTTCTTAGCTTTTGTCTCACTAGATTTTCTTCGGGATATACAGCTAGGTGGTGAACCACAACCTCTAGATCAAGCCCAGGCATGTCGACATAGGTCCATGCAAATTTTATATTTATTTATTTTAGGAATGCAGCTATAATTTCATGTTCCTCTGTCAGAAGTGATTCTGCATAGAAGGTTATGTGTGGCAGTTCTTTTGTTCCCAGGTTGACTAGATTGCACTTATCTACTAAGACTATTGACTTCTCTGGATGAATGGCACTAAGGGGAAGATTGAATCCCTCATCCTCTAGCACCTCAGAGAGGTTTTCACCATTGGATGCATCCTTCATTTTTACTATTTTTGGGTATGAGAGTGCCACATTGTGGTTTTCACTCACCTAGAGATTATTCTCATATTTTCACTTTTGCGACTGAAGGATTCAATAGTTTCCCCATAGTAGGCATGTGTGTCTAGTATGATGTCAAATATAGCCTTGTGATCTCCATATGGTATTGTATCCCGCAATCCGATGAATTTCGAGAGTGCCTCATCATTTTCAAATGTGTTCAAAATTGGTAGTCCTTGTTGGTCATAATCAATGAGTTGGGGATAGACTAGGTTTATTTCATGGGTTTGACTGGTTGATTCAGAAGATAAGATACTAATCATGAGAAGGGAGGAATTATCAAATAGCATGGGAAAGTCAGTTATCGGATCCTCATCACTGCATATGTTGGCTACGTCAAAGGTATAATTGTCTAAGGGCAGACCTGTGGATACTAGTAACTAAAGGGTGGATGTTGATGACTGAGGGGGAGTTTTGACCTTTTTAACCAGGGGTGCTCTGCCAAGTATGGTTATCTTCTGAGGGGTACATTTGAGGCCAAGATTTCTTATCCACTTCTCAGTGACAATGGGTTCTAACAAGTCATTGTCATTCTACCCAAGTTTTGTGTTCTTGTTGTAACCTATGCTAAGCATCATTTGTAGTCCTTTGCTACTCTCATCCATGAGAAGATCAAGCACGGGCCTTTCATCTTGGTATAGGAGACTGGATATGTCTTTTTCATCTACTATTTCCCAACTTAGATCCCCCCAACATCTGAATCTAGAGGGGTTTTCTTTGAAGGTTTGGGATGATGTTTCAACTAGTTGGGGTTGCCCATGAGACCCGGGAGATTGAGGTAACTCTCCTATTACGAAAGCACTTCTCTTCATCCTGTAATCCCCACACCCGTTGTCTTGGATAATGACTTTGATTTCAAAGATATCAGGAATGGCGGGTGTCTTTGTCTCAGAAGTGAAGGCTAATGTAGTTGGGTCTACATATGGAGTTATAGGGCCTTTCATCGTTCTTTGGGACTTGAGGGATTTTATAGTATTTTGCTTCCAAGTTCTTGCAGTAATAAAAGGGCTCAGGATCACCATGGACCGTTACCTCTTGATTTTGATATGGGAATTTGATACACTGATGGAAGGTGGAAGCAATAGCTTGCATCCCATGGATCCATGGACGCCCTAGGAGGATGTTATAAGGAAAATCAAGGTCAAGGACCTGGTATGTGGTTTCCATGATGGTTGGCCCTACTTGAATAGGCAGTTGAATAGTGCCTTGAGAGACTCTTTCCTGATCATCATATGCTCTGATTGTGATACCCTTACCCTTTTCAATGACATCTTCTAAGAATCCCAGATTCTTTATTAGTTTGAGCGAACAGAAATTTAGACCCGCACCCCCATTCCCCAAGACCCTTTTAACTTTATTTTTATGAACTGGGACTTCAAGATGGAGTGCACGATTGTGAGATGGTTGGGTGGGGAAGTCCTGATTAGAAAACGTTAGGAGATTTGGGTTGGTGTTTTGTTTGACTATATCTTGGAATTTGTCAGCATCAAGATCCACGAAGATGGTGGGTGAAGCCAATGCTTCTTCTAGGATTTTTCTATGTGCGGGTGATATCTTCAACAACTCCATGATGGAGATATGAGTGGGGGTTCTTTTCAGCTGGTCCAAGACATTGTATCCATTGGCAATGGATTTTGGATTTGAGGTGGAATCCCTAGGTGGCTAGGATGATCCTGCAATGGTAACTTTGTCACCACGTGTGGTGACTCCACAATCGGCTTCGGCCCTTTGATATTAATAATAGTGAACATTTCATCTAAGGATGTGACAACATGATCATACACATGGTTTACATTTCCATACTTTGTCTTCCCATGGTTATTTGTTGTGTTATGATCTGACATTGGATTCATGTATATTTTGAGGTCTTGATTGCCAGCTAGTTGTCAACATTTATGATCTTGTCATCTATGAGGTCTTGGATCAAATTTTTCAACCTCATGTAGTTGTTTGTTGTGTGACCCTTGATTTTGTGAAAATCACAAAGGTGGTTTTCATTGTACCATGGTGGTTTTACTTGGGGTTCTTGATAGTTCTCATAAACGGTAATTTTGATGAGATTCTCGTTTACCAACTTCTTCATGATGAATTCAATTGATTCCCCAAGGGAAGTGTATTTTGGCTTGGGAGATATTGTTTGTTCCGTGGGGGTGGTCCCCCTTGATTGTTCAGATTGTTGACTTGATTATTGGGTGGTTGTTGTGATACCACATTAGCTTGTGTGTTGTTTCGATTGTTTCCTTGTGGTTGTTGGTATGTTTGGGTGTTTTGTTTTGGAGAATTGATTATGACCTTGGCATCAACCACACCATCATTGGTGGCATTTTTGTTCTTCACCCATGTGTGAGGTTTTTCATTGTAGCTAGTGGACAGGCAGTTGTCTTGAAGTTCTTCATATATGGGTGTCCCTCCTTGTGCAATAAGGGCTCTTTCAATGTTGAGCGCCTTAAGGATCAAATGGTCATATGTGGTGATACATTGCATCTTTAGGTGGAATGACAAGGTTTTCTCAAGATTGGCAATGATGGTGCAAATTTTTTGTTCCTTTGGCATGGTCCATTTACTCCTGTTGGCCTTGGATCACCATCGTTGTAAGAAGGAAGTGGATGATTCCCCCTTAGCTTGTCTAAGAGCAGATAGTTCCTCTAGACTCACATCCATACCTATATTGAATGCGTAGTTTTTTATGAATGTGTCTATAATCTCTTGGAACTTGTTGATTCTAGAAGGAAGACGAGAGAACCATTCCATGGTGGGGCTAGCCAAAATTTGAGGGAATAGTCGCATTAGATATGTATCGTTGTATGTAACCTCCATGCAATGTACTTGGAATTCCCTGATGTGATCTTCAAGGTTTCCCATCCCAAAATATTTGTCAAATTTAGGGATTTCAAACCCCTTTGGGAATGGTACCATTGCAAGCCTCCTATCGAATGGATAGGGGCACAAATTGCTTGGAATTTTTGGTTGTTTTTCCAGATTGGATATCTAGCACTTGCTGTGAGAGCAATTTGATTTGTGTCATCACACTGTTTTGCGGATCAGGAGGTGGAGTGAACATGTTTTGAGGTGGTTGAAATGTTCAAGTGATGGGTGGGGGTATTTTGTACATTTGTGGGAGTTTGTTGCAAACTTTGTTGTGTGATCAAGGCTTGTTGATATGCCTGCATTTGTTGTTGTGCCAACAACACTTCTTGTTGGTCTTGTTGTTGTTGTTCCAACAATGCTTATTGTTGGTCTTCTTTTTGTTGTGCCAACAATGCTTATTGTTGGGCTAGTAATTAGGTTACTTATTGTTGCTAGGCTTGCTAGTATGCTTACTACTGAGTTGCTTGATATTGTGCTTGCCCTTGTGCTTGTTGAGCTTGATATTGGGCTTGCACCTAGGCTTGAGCTTGTTGGGCTGCTTGTGTAGCCTAGGTAGCCTATGTAGCTTGTGTAGCTTGAGCTACTTGCACAGCTTGGGCGGCTTGTTGTTGTTGTAATAAGGGTTGAGCTTGGGAAACTTTCTATACTTGTTGCATCTATTGTGCGGCTTGTTGTGCTTGCACCTGTCGAGCAACTTGTTGTGCAGCTTGTGTGTTTTATTATGCTTGGAACTACTGAAGTGCCTTTTGATAGGCCTATTTTGCTACTTGCAAAGTGATGCTATATAGGTTTTCCACATTTGTTCTTGGTGGTGGTGGAGGTGGCGGATTTAGAATGGTGTTTGTTGTTGTGATGAGGGGTGTTGTTGTATTGATGATAGAAATTTGTGTGGTAGATGGTGCGATTGATATGCTTGGTCCTTGAGAGACTATGTTTATGGATGGTGCTATGATTTTTTGTGTTGCTTGGATGATTTCCACCTGTTGCTATGATATCATTGGCATGATAGGAGGATTTGGTGTGATGGTTTTATTTATGATTTGGGGGTAGTTTTTATTTTCTTGATTGATGGTCAGTAAAGGGGGTTTCCCTAAACTGAGGAGTGGTGTGTATGTTAGTGGTAGAGGTGGAAATGGTGGGAAGATGGGTGGTATGTTCCCTTGGGGAAATGATAATGATGAGGGGTCAAAGATTTCCCCTTGTCCAAATAATCCACCTTCTCCTTGTAAAGTCATGGGGAGAGAGGTTTGTGTGTTAAGAGGATATGTCGGTGTCGCAGAGAAAGAGGATGGGTCGTTGGGGTCATGAAAGACAAGAAAAACGTATGGGTGTAGCAAATTTTGAGGAACAGATTGACCCAAAATGGTGTTTACATCCAAATCTTGGTTGTTTACAAGGGGATATGTTTGAAGAGCATGAATCAATGAGCTCCCCTTGTTGAAAATTGGATGAGTTGGAGCAATGGATGATGTGATTTGTGGGATGCTTTGAGTGATGCTTTGAAATGAAGGTGTGAATGAGACTGGCGGTATAATCCCAAGAGGCTTCTCCACAATGGTGCTTCCATCATAGTCAGAAGGGAGTTTAGCCCCTTCTTTTTCCAATTCTAGCATGTATTGTGAAGAATTAAGTCTCACTATGGCATTAACAATTTTTTAGTTTTTGGGGATTTTGAAACATTTCAATAATTTCATCTTGTGTCATCCCTAGAACATTGTTGGTGATGTCCTCCGCTTGGCCACCTTCTTCTTGATGATCTTGTGGAAGTGGAGGAAGGTTGAGTGTTGGATTACTAGACCCAATGGGATTCATTTCAAGTGCAGTTTGACTCAAGTCGCTCGAAGTGGATGTTTCTTTGTTCAGTTCTATGTTCTTCTTGTGTTGAGATCTAGTTTGGACTATAAAATGAGGATCAATTTTTAGGAATGTGGGAGGTGAACCTCTAACTCCTTAGATTGATCTAAATTTTAGATACAAAAAAAAGAAGTCTAAGATATTTAAGGATCTAAAGGATGGTGATGAGATAATGAGATATGGGCGATTTGTGAATGATTGAAATCTTTAGGGAACCTTGAAGGGGATACTAAACTTTAGGACTTTGGTTTTGATGTTGGATTTGATTTGGGATCTTGATTTTGATTTGGTTTGATTTTGATTGGATTGGATTAGATTTGGATAGTGTAATTATAAACTCTAAAAGGTTGGATGTTGTCCTAGAAGTAAACTTGTCCACAAGATGATAATTTAACTATGTAAAGAAGGATTCATCTACACACACCTAGTAAAACAAGATGATTTTGATTTGTTTCAAAGGATTTTCCCAAAGTTTAGCATGAAGGATTATTTCAAGAATTCCAAGAGTTCTTTGTGAGATGGATTTTGATTTTGATGTTTGAGGATGGATGATACTTTTGATTTTGATCCTAAGAGACTTAGAGAGACTTTTGTTTACTAGACCTAGGTGTTGAAGAACATGCTAATACTTTCTATGTGAGATACTCAAACCTTTGAAAAAGTGTTGGATTTTGACAATAGTAAAATGAATACAAATTTGGATTGTTCCTTGATGCACGTTTGTAAAATTTGAAGGTCAATCTTGCTCTAAATTCGTAAAGCATAGAAAAACGTTTCTTGCAAGCTTTTTGACTAAGACCATTGGTCTTTGGTTTTCATATTTTTATCTTTCAAGAAATCATTTGTAAGAGCACATGTGTGGGGTTCAATTGTTTCTTATCTTTTCTTAGTGAGTTATTTTTACCATAAACACTCTTTTTCTTTAGCTTTTCAAAATAAATGTCTAATATCCCAACTTCTTCTCATCCCACAAAGTCTATTATGTGGAAATCAAGGAAATCAAGGCACTAGTTCCCTAATGTTAACTTTGTTAAGAGAAAACTGAGATATAAATTCAAATGCTTAGAAGCCTCTAAGGATAGAATCCCTAGGGCAAGCAATAGCACTTGGATTTTTTCAAAGGTATTTGCTTCCTCTAAAGGGTTTGAAATTTGATGATCATGGTTGAATGTTTGTTTTCCAATGTTTTAGATCCAATCAAAGTGTTTAGATTCCAAGATAATGCACAACCCTATGGATAGAAAGAGACAATATTTTTTCAATCCCCACTTGGATAAATCCAGCTGTGCTTATTCTTGGCAGATGATTAAAAGCTTGACCACATTGGCTCCCCTCCACGACACTCATTTCTACAGGTCAGCCAAGCTTTAGTACCCATGAAACTCCCATGGCATACTTCTCATCTCTACCAAGAACAATGTGGGGTGGTTTCAGAATGACCATTCTTGCACCAACAAACAGAAAGGATTTTGGCTTTTACACAAATTGGCTCTTAGTCAAGGTGATCGAGGACATGGCACCTTGCAATCATCCAGCAAGCCACTGAAGGCTTTAATCAATCCTACTAGGGGCTCTTATACTTTTTAAGGTAGTACCCCATTCTAAAAGACACTATAGAGCTAAGGCCTACATACCATTGGACTTGACAGTTTATTCTTATCCTTTTATATACCAACCCAAGTGAAAAACCAGTTGGAGTTGCCTTTGAGTTCTCCTTTCAGATGTATTTCTTAGGTACCTAGCTTCTCTAAGGGTAAACAAAAGTGAGCAAGCACATTCGTAGTTCGATCGATCTTTGTTTACGTGAACAAAGAGAGAACACACACGATATACTAAACTCACACTAGCAAGATTTTGTTCAATTTTAAGAATCCAAATTGAAGTGTGGAGGCAATCTTTTATACAACTTAATATCACCAAAAGAATTTTTATTCTCAAGATCGTCGTGAAGCATGAGAGAAGTGCATACGCCTTTTAAATGATATTACTTTGTATAAGAGATTACAAAACACAAAATACACATGTTCATTTTAACCTCAAAAGCAAGAATGGATTCTTTTTAAACACCAAGATTGAAATGTGAAGTTTCTTTTTTCAATTTTAAAATCCCAAAACCAACTCTAGTAAGTTCCTAAAGTTCTTTTTAATCCCTTTGATTGTTCTTTTTAAGCCCAAATGAAATTTATTGAGTCCTGAAAACTTGAAGATGACAAAGTCCTTAGAAATGGGATTATAATTGCTCTCCCAAAGTGTTTAAAAACACTTGATAGAATAGGATAAAGATGTCATAAGAAGACTTCCTTTCATTTCCTTCTTCCCCTTTTCATCACTCCAACCTACAAAAACTAGTTAATCCATAGAAAATAGAGCCACAAAATAGATTAGAAGTTCAAATGGATCAAAATGAAAAAGCACATGTTAAAAAAAACTTGAAAGCTAACTTTTACCCCACCCCAGTGGCATAGTTTGGAGCAAGTCAACGGCACGCTAATGAACCAGCGTCGCTCTGTGAAAAAAACTAGAGACTGCAAATGCATCGCAATTTGACCTAGCAGTGCACTTTGGAGTTTGATTTGATCCGGGCTGAGAAAACGACAGAAGCATCATAGTTTGAAGTTTAACAACATCACTAAATAGCATTGTTGGACTGATAGCGGCGCTATTTAACCCTACCAGCAGTGCAATTTCCTATAGACACACAAAAATTTGAAAAACCATAGAATTTTGGTCAAAAAACATGCTAGATCTTTAAGATTTTCCCTCCCTCTAGTGCCAAAATGTGAATGGTGATCTATACCTACACAAACATGAGCAAAACACACAAAGTTAGTCAATTATGCACATCTAAACTACCATTCCCCATAAGATTCATTTGAAGCATGAAGAACAAGAAATAAAGGAAGAACACAAATAAAAGCAATCTAATTCCTATCCAAATGCTCAAACTCTCAATCCCATGGGGGAATTGATGCTATTTTGATGTGGAAAATAGCCCTTTCCCAATTCCTTGCAAGCTTGATGATGATCAATGGTGCTCCTTGATAAAATTTTCCATAGCCTAGCTATGAAATTGATAAAAAATATGAAACTTGGATGAGAGTGGATGAAATTGCTCAAAGCATGAAGATAATGACTTTGCATAAGTTGTCAATCCAAAATTAGTAAAAGAGCCTTCTATTTATAGAAGAGAAGAATGGAGGAATGAGCAAAAAGGATGAATGTGGGACAAAAGATCAACCAATAGCACAATGCCACTTGACAACATGTGAATGGAGAGAGGTGGAGCACATTTTGATGAATGTGCACATAAATGCTATTAAGTGGATATTTGAAATTCAAAAGATGGCTTGTGGAGGAGATGTGGAAGAGGAGTTAATGCCACATGGCTCAAGAAAAGGGACTTGTAAGAGAAATAAATGCCAAGTTGGAGGATAAGACATTTAGGAGGGAGAATTCAAATTTGAGGAATATTCCAACTTTGATGCCTTTTTGAATGAAAATGAAAGATTTAATAAATATCAATTAAATTGATTTACTTGCACAAGTTGCAAAATCTAGAGGATTAGATGGATTAGTGTTAGTGTTAATCATGATTTGATTAACTTAGATGATAATTAGCTGAGTTGACATTTTGACTTAGATTTTTGGATTTAAATAAATCAAGATGAGAGGAATAATGAATTTTAGACTTAATTAAATAAAGTTTGATTTATTTAATTAAAGGGGATGATGTTAGATTTAAATCAAATACTTGGATTAATTTATTCAATTTAAAGGAGGTGACTTTAGGACTTAATTAAATAAAATGAATTATTTAATTAAAAGAGGGACAAAAGGATTAATTAAACAAAATGATTTTTTTTAATTAATAGAAGATAATGATTTAATCAAATAGAGGGATTTATTTAATTAAAAGATGAAATATGATGAATTTAATCAACTAAGGGGTATTTTATTAAATGGTTAGCAAAGGAGATGATTTAGGATGAACTTGAGTTAGTAAATCAGGATCAGGTGCACAAGATCAATCAGTATATTTTATGTGTCTACACAACTGAATATAACTAAACCATAATTGAATTAAACTAAACTAAACTAAACTAAACTAAATTGATCTGAATTCAACTCCATGCATGTAAACATCAATCCCTAACTTCTAGGATCTTTACATGCATTACTGAAGTGTTATCTTTTCTCCAAATAGTTAACTTAACTCAAGGTGAGTTCCACCTTCCATGTGGGTGCCCCATGTGATCCTATTTTGTAGGAGCTATTCTTGGGCATCCCCACATGTTTCTATCATTTAGAATTAATTACAAATGTCAATTTATATGTTCATTTCATTCAAATTTAATCTCTTTATAATCCTAGTGTTGGGGAACACTTTCCAAGGACTTAGGAGATGCATGAAATATGTTTAGGATTGCAATTAAATGGAATCATATTCCCAACAATTATCACCTCTCTAACTCCTCCTTACCTATGCCTCTCACTCCCTCCATGAATACCTCTCCCTCCATCCCTTCATACTTCTCTACCAATACTTCCCTTTCTCTCTCTCTCTCTTCTATCCCTCACCTCTCTCTCCCCCTCACCTATCTACCTCTCCCCTCTCTAGGTCTCTTATTCATTCCTTGTATGTCTCTCCATCCCTCCATATCCATCTCTAGGTATGTTACTCATTGTCTCATTACCCACCCCTCTCCCCCCTCTATCTCTCTCACCCCTATCTCTCCCCCTATGTCTCTCACCCTCTCTCCCTGGGTTGTAGGTCTCTCACCTCTATATCTCTCTGAGCTCTCTAGTTATTTCCCTTCCTCCCCACCTCTCTCCCTCCTCCTCGCCCCTCTTTCCCTCTTTGTGAACTTTTCTCTCTCATTTTATTCTCTCTCCCCCCTCACCTCTCTACCTCTCCCCTCTCTAAGTATCAAATTCAAGACTTGCTCATTGGATAATGTATCAACCACCTTCAAGAAAAACTCCTTTAGTTCATCTAGTGTAGTTGTACCATTATTGTCATCTTTCACCAATTGATAGCCAAAATATAAGAACTCCTTGATAAGATCATTATTGATATGATTGCTTTCTTTCATTAGTTTATTTTGTTCTTGGAGATTTTTTTTCAAAAAATAAAGTTTACATTCAATGCTCTTCTTCCACATTATGATCCTAGGGTCCTCTTTGGCTGAAATGATTTTCTCTACTACAACCTTTCTAAACTCATATCCATAATTTCACAAAGATCTTTAGGGTGATCCCACAATACTGGTTTACAATTTTTGGCCAAACTGGACACTAAAATAATTTTTTCTAACTAAATATTCCCTTTTGGGCACATATAGCAGCTAAACCGTGAGGAATTTGAAGATGATACAACCTAGAGTTTCATGAGATTTTTTCTATAGATTATAAATATATTTTTTCAAAATTTTTGGAATCATATTGCACTTATTTTTCCATCTCCTTCGAAAACTAGTTCTTTTTTAGAAAATAGCATTTTTAAGGAGTGACTCTCACCGTATAATGCATAACTTTTTTCCATGAAGGATTAAATTCTAATTCTCTTGAATTTAGATTTGTAACTCTGATATCTAGTGCTTCCACTTGGTTAGATAGTTTTTTATTGAATATTTTTCTTTAATCAAGTGTCGAAGTCAAAACAATTACAATTTAGACATAGGCGAACCGTATAATGCATAACTTTTTTTGTATGTATCGAAATTCTTTTTTTTTGTTGGATCAAGGACTTCAATATCTAGTGCACTCATATTTAAAAAAAAAAAATTGATAATCTGCTATTTTTCCACGTGTGTAGAACAGAGAGCTTGATTTTTCATGAAAAACCTATGTTTAATAAAGTTAAAAAAAAATACATATTAAAATTATAGTCGTTGGATAGCTCGTTCCGAGGACTACCTGATTCTAGTTGGGTTTGTGAAGTCTTCTCCATTTTCATCCTCAACCTGAGCTTCAAAATGCAAAATTCTAGACATTTTTATGCCAGAGGATGACAAGGAGGGAATTAGGGGGTTCGAGCGAACCAGGGGGGTTCAAGCAAACCCCTATGGGTTCACTTGAACCAAGGTTCATTTGAACCCCTTCTCAAAAAGTGTTTTTCTTTGTTTTTTTGGCGGGAATGGGGTCCACCTTTTATTTAACTAGTTCACACAAACCAAGGTTCATTCAAACCCTTTTTTGGTTCGCTCAAACCAAAGGGTTCATTCAAAAACCAAAAACCAAAATTTTTTGTATGGGGTCATTTTTTGCCACTTTTCCTTCCCCACTCAATTTGTAAACCGCTTTTGTGGGTTTACCCTTTATCAACTTGTAACTAGAGAGATTCTTCTTGTTTGCTATTAGCTATCTTAGTTTTAATAGAATTCCTCAATAATGCTAATTCATCATAAAATTTCTTCAACTTCTCAAATAAAGGAAGGTGATCCCACAATACTGGTTTACAATTTTTGGCCAAATTGGACACTAAATTGATTTTTTCTAACTAAATCTTCACTTTCAGGCACTTGTAGCGGCTAAACCATGAGAAATTTGAAGATGATGAAAAATAGTGATTTGTGAAATTTTGTCTGTAGATTCTAAATATATTTTTTTCAAATATTTTGGAATCATATTGCACTTCTTTTTCCATCTCCTTCAAAAATTAGTTTTTTTCAGTGAACACCATTTTTAAGGACTGACGCTCACCGAATAACACAACTTTTTTCCATGAAGGATAAAATTATTTTTTTTTAATTTAGATTTGTAACTATGATATCTTTTGCTTCCAATTGGTTTCATAGTGTTTTATTGATTTTTTTTCTTTAATCAAGTTTCAAAGTCTTGAAGTAATTACAATTCAGACATAGGCGAACTGTATAACACAACTTTTTTTGTATGTATCAAAATTCAGTTTTTCTTTTTTTGTTGGATCAAGGACTTCAATATCTAGTGTACTCATATTTTCAAAAAAAAATTGATAATCTTCTATTTTTCCACATGTAACAAAGAGCTTGATTTTCGATGAAAAACCTACATTCACAAGAAATAAAAAATAAATATAATAATAAAAATAAATTTATTTAAAATTATACTTTTTGGGAAGCTTATAATAAGGAATACATACTTTAAAAAATAAATTAAATGAATTCATTTGATCCCCAAAAGGTAAATCAAAGTGTTTTTTATCAGCATTTTGATAGGTGTAAAGGAGACTCCATTATAGGTATGGTTTAAAACTAGCGGGTTATATCCAAGGGGTTTGATCTAAGGTAGTTTGATCAAACCCTCTTTAATTGGAATGCTTTAAATGGAACTTTTTAAGGCTTAAATCATTATATTTTCAAAAAATATGTGATTTCAACAAAAATTAGAATCTCCCAAAAATTGTAAACCAACTTTGTGGGATCACCCAGGAGGACCTTTAACTTTGATATCACTTAGTACCCATTTTTTAGCAACTCTCCCATAGTAGTTTTCCATATGTACTTTGCCCATTATTTCTTTTCCAACTATAGAATCTGGATCAAAGAAATCACTTGCTTGACTAAGAGGTTGGGGAGAATGGTCCATTAACAAGAAGACAATTTGAGAGTAGCTCCACTGCTTTCTTCAATTCATCTTTGTCTTGCTTGTATTTCTCAATTCTTTCTACCAACCTAGAAGTATCCACCTAGAAATTATGCACATCTCCATCCCTACTAAGTGGACCCAAATCTACCTTTGTTATGTTGTAGGCAGTTATGGTAGCCTAACTAGTGTCTTTTTTGTGCAAATTGGATGGGAAACTTCTAAGAAAAAGCACCTTGAACTATTATCTTCCATCAACCTTCAATTTATTTTTAGTTTCTTGGCCTTAGGAGACCTCTACAAAAGATTCCCTTCCATATTATCATCTGGCAGATCAATGGGTACTATTTTTCTCTTTCTAGATAAAGTATTTTCCAACCATGAGGGGGAAGAAGCAATAGCACCAAGAATTTGAGAAGACTCTGGTGTGGAAAACTGAAGGGATCTCTTCAAAGGAGGGGTATTCATTACATTTTGTAGATTGAAGGGAAAAGAAGCTAGAGAATTACCCTTTTTTTTACTTTTCTCAATCATATTTTCAGATAAGCTTGGTTGTTCTTTAGAAGCATTGATCTCCATTATCTTGATTTCTTGTTCTTGTTCATTTTCCCTTTCCTCTCATGCCTCTTTCTCCTCTATTTGGTCTCTCAAACCAATTTCCTTTGGATGACCATCACCACATGTCCTTTTAGGACTTCCTCTCCTCTTTGGAGGTTCTTCTTCATCTTCATTGCCACTTGGTAGTAGGGTGTGTTATGTTGGAGATGAAGCTGCCACTGAAGAGGATGTACCCACTTGGCTCGAGTTGACTTGTTCTCCTATTCTTTTTTTGCCAGGTTAGGTTGAGCTTTAGTGACTTCACCTTTCTTCTTGGAAATCCATATTTTTGTTCTTTTCAAGACTAATATAGTTCTAGTCTCCGTATCCTTAGGCTCTCTATGACTCCAATCAATAGGTACCATGGGATGTGTTTGTATGTGGTCAATTTAGATGGGATCAATCAATTTGGTCTCATCATCTTCTACTCCGTCAACATCCCAGCCTAACCTGAAAGTAATAATCTATCTCAGAGTCATCCTCATCCAATTCCTCTTCCTCACCTCATAATCGTTAGAACAATCTTCCTAATAATCTTATAAGTGTGACACATGATTATATCCTAAACCAAGATAAATATATTTTTTTCACAAAATTCTTGTTGTCAAAAGGAAATCTCATCTCATACATAGAGACATTGTATTTCACAATATCCCTCTCAACATTGAGGGTGTTTGATTAAGATTTACATTGGTAGTTCGCGAGACCAATGGGAAATGTGATACCTATCTTCTTCCTTTCTGCATACCTCTTATTAACCTCTGCAATTTGTCTGTAGACCTCTATCAAGATGAATTTGTCTTTAGTATATTTGGGTAAATTGTGAGGTAACCTGTCATATCCCCCAAATTGCAATCATTAATTTTTTTTATTTTTTTGTTGGGATAGCCAATCACATCGTTTAATTTAAATATATTGCTTTCTATTTCTATAGTTTGCATTTAAGAACATATTTTTTTATATCTATAAATTATCATTTATCTGTCTTCATATTGGTAAGTGCAGTTGTATAATTTCTTTTGTGCAATTTGAAAAATTAAGATGACATAGATAGATTTGAGTGATTTTTTTGCATTAAAGGAAAATTGTTGGAGCTTTGTTAGTGGGTTGTTGGCTCAATACGTGGCATCGAAATCACTAAATGTGTCATTAATGCATTCAATGTCATAGCTTGGAGCATTTTGTTTGAGAATTTCTTGGGTTTTTTAGAGGGTTTGATAGCTTGGAAAAGAAGTTGTGATTCTCTTCTTTTCAAAATAACATTTTCATCCCACTTTGGTTCATCTATTGCAAAGTTGGGGGAAAATTGACATTTTCTTCACATCTTCATGTGTATCAAAATCTTTACACAGGTGAGTATAGGTTTTTTTCCACTGAATATTGGTCCTCTTCGAGTCTGAACTGGGTTTCAATAGCAATTTTAGTTGTGTAGTAGTTTTTTCTTTGTTGCATAACATACCTTAATTTGTGTCTTTGAGGAAATTTTTATTGGCTTGCAACTAAAGTTTCAAACATGAGCTAGGTTTTTAAAATATTTGTTGACATGTTGTATGGTTTGAAATTTGAAGCAAGTTTTCCTAATAGTTTCATTCCTGGGTTTTCAAAATATTTGCAGTTTTGAAATTCTAATTGAAAATTTGTAAATTTTGAAGGTTTTGTAGGCCCTCATAATTAATCACTTTGATTGGAAATCTAAGTACTTTTATGTGATCTTATAGAGAAACATGTATTTTTTGCATTACAGTACTGACGCCGATTTCAAGTTTTACCATTAGATTGATTTGGTATTTTGACCCTATTTTGATTCTTCTCCCTTAGCTTTGACAACTATAGAACTCCTCAAAATAAGTATTCGCATTGATAATTCCCAATTTAAGGGTGATCCCACAATATTGGTTTACAATTTTTGGCCAAACTAGACACTGAAATTATTATTTTTAACTAAATCTTCACATTCGGGCACCTATAGTGGCTAAACCATGAGGAATTTGAAGATGATGCAAACTAGAGGACCTCTCAAATTTTGTCTGTAGATTCTAAAAATATTTTTTTCATTTTTTTTGGAATCAGATTTCACTTCTTTCTCCATCTCCCATGAAAACTTGTTTTTTTTCAGAAAATAACATTTTAAAAAGTGACGCACACCGTATAACGCATAACTTTTTTCCATGAAGGATAAAAATATAATTCTTTTAAATTTATATTTGTAACTCCAATATCTAGTGCTTCCATGCATGGTTAGATAGTTTTTTATTATATTTTATTTCTTTAATCAAGTTTCGAAGTCAAACCAATTACAATTTAGACATAGCGCGACCGTATAACACATAACTTTTTTTGTATATATCGAAATTCATTTTTTTTTGTTGGATCAAGGACTTCAATATCTAGTGCACTCATATTTTTCAAAAAAAAAAGTTGATAATCTGCTATTTTTCCACATGTGCAGAAAAAAGACATTCGTTTTCAATGAAAAACCTATGTTTAATAAAACTAAAAAAAAAATACATAATGAAACCAAAATTTATTAAAATTATATTCGTTGGATAGCTCATTTCGAGGAATACTTGATTCTAATTGGGTTTCTAAAGAATGCTCCATTTTCATCCTCAAACCAACCTTCAAAGCATAAAAATAGGTTTTGTTTGTGTCTGAGGGGGAGAATCAGGGTTTAGGGGGGTTCGAATGAACCCCTAGGGGTTTGAGAGAACCCCCAGGGGTTCGGTTGAACCCTGGTTCGATCGAACCACCCTTGTTACATGTATTCTGATTACTTATTTGGGCGAAAAAAGCATTGAATGGGTTCGCTAGAACCCTAGTTCAACCAAACCCATTTTTGGTTCATGCGAACCTGCAAGTTCGTACGAACCCCCAAAATCAATTTTTTTCCATGGGGTCATTTTTTTCTCAATTTTCCTTCCTCCATCAAATTGTAAACCACTATTATGGCTTCACCCTTAGCCATGTTCAATTTTGCACCCATAACGATTTACATTTGAGGTAATAATTATATTTGAATGCAGTGATTCATTTCAACATAAAATACATTTTCCTCCCTTTTATCAAATTTGGTGATTATTTGGCCCTTTGTCTTGGTTCAAAGAACTACCAAATATTTATCTATGTTGGTGTAAATAAATTCTTGTACCTAGTTCATTCATTACTAGGGGACTTATTTACACATGTTAAGTTTACTTAGGTCCTAGGAAGGAATCTTTCTCAAAGGTGTTAGTTGTCATTAGTTGTTATCTTATCTTTTGAATTGTGACACATGTGAACCTTGGTAAGTGTGATTATTTGTCTCATGCCATATGATTAAGAAACTTGTCATAATCCTATGGCATCTTGTATCTCACCTTGGCTATATAACCAAGGGGTTTCTACTACCTTGTACATCACATCATATCATTGATTCATATTGATAAGAATACAATTTATTCTTGTCACATTCCATTCTCTCTTTTTGTGCTTTCCATTTGGTCTCAAGATCTTGGCAACCATAGCCGATTCTAACAAGGTGATCCCATAAAGCTAGTTTACAATTTTTGGGAGGAACTGATTTTTGCTGAAATCACATATTTTTAGAAAATATAATGATTTAAGCCTTAAAATGTTCCATTTAAAGAATTCCAATTGAAGAGGGTTTGATAAAAATATCTTAAATCAAACCCACTTGGATAGAACCCTGCTAGTTTTAAACCATACCTATAACGAAGTCTACTTTACACCTATCAAAATGTTGATAAAAAAACCACTTTTGATTTAACATTTGGGGGATCAAATGAATTAATTTAAAACTTATTTTTTGTAATTATGCAGTCCTTATTATAAGCTTCCAAAAAATTATAATTTTAAATAAATTTAATTTTATTATTATATTTATTTTTTATTTCTGAATGTAGGTTTTTCACCAAAATCAAGCTCTCTGTTCTACACATGTGGAAAATAATTATTAAAAAATATAAATATATTAGTGCACCAGATATTGAAGTCCTTGATCCAACAAAGAAAAAAATTGAATTTCGATACATACAAAAAAAGGTTACACGTTATACAGTCGCGCTATGTCTGAATTATAATTGGTTTGAATTCAAAACTGGATTAAAGAAAAAATATTCAATAAAAGACTATCTAACCAAGTGGAAGCACTAGATATCAGAGTTACAAATCTAAATTTGAAAGAATTATAATTTTATCCTTCATGGAAAAAAAGTTATGCGTTATACGGTGAGCATCACTTTTTAAAAATGTTGTTTTCTGAAAAAGACTAGTTTTCGAGGTAGATGGAAAAAGAAGTGCAATTTGATCCAAAATTTTTGAAAAAAATATATTTAGAATCTATAGAAAAAATTTCACAAAACTCTAGTTTGCATCATCTTCAAATTCCTCACAGTTTAGCTGCTATAGGTGCCCGAAAGTGAAGACTTAGTTAAAAAAAATATTTTCAGTGTCCAATTTGGCCAAAAATTGTAAACCACTATTGTGGGATCACCTTATATCTTTGTTTATGGAATTCTCTATTGTATCTTTGTTTTAGCTCCATTTTAACTAATGAACAACTAGATGTCTCCTATTAGGTTAAGCTCTCTTCTTATAGGTTTCTATTTTTTGGCTGCCAAAGTTGAATTGTATATCTTGCACTTCAACCATTGAACTAAGGTGGATTCTCAAGGTTAAAATAAATGGGCATTCCCATTCTTTGTGTCTTTATATTCTTCAAAAAATTTATTTATGCAGATGTATATTGCTACTCCCAATAATTACTTGATGCATAAACAGTTTGGCATTGCCTTCTGCTGAAATTTCTATGCAATTTTTTCATTTTTGCGCTATCTATGTGTTTCCCAACTCATATTTCTATTTATGTAGATGTATATAAAAATTATATTTGATGGATAGCTCATTCCAAGGACTACCATTATCTATTTGGGTCTATGAAGTTGCCTCCATTTTCATCCTCAACCTAAGCCTAGAAATGCAAAAATATGTAGTAAAATGAGAAAGGGGGGAGAAGAGAAAAAAAGGGGGGTTCGAGCGAGCCCCCTTGACCCCTTCGAGCGAAGGGGGCTTCGCTTGAAACCCCCTTTTTTGCAATTTTCCTTTTTTTTCATTAAAAAATGTGCCAAAAGGGGATGACATCACAAAGGGGTTCACTTAAGGGGGGGTTCAAGCAAACCCCCCTTCGAGCAAACCCCTAAAAACCTTTAAAAAAATTGGAGTGTTTTTTCAATTTTCCTTCGTGAAGAGAATTGTAAACCAATATTGTGGGATCACCCAGGTGGAGACTTCAATGCAATCTTGAGTTAGGATGAAAAAAGAGGATGGATAACAAGAAGTAATCGAGCAATAAGTGACTTTTAGGATTTTATCCAAGATGATTCCCTAATTGAACTAAAGATAGGAAATGAAATATTCACATGGTCTAATAGTTGTAGGGAAAACCAATTCATAATAGAAACATTAGATAGGTTCCTACTTGAGGACGACTGGATGGAAACTAACTTGACTAGAAAAGAAAAAAAATTAGAACTGAGCAGATCCGATCACACCCAAAGTCACCTCATCTTCTCATCCGATGTCAAATCAATGAGAAGCCCTTTCAAATTTGAAAATATGTGGCTTAGGGATAAGGAGCTCAAATTGAGAATTCTAGAATGGTGGAATAATGCCCCTTTTATCAGAGACACAAAATCATATCTCTAATGGAAAAAGTTAACATACATCAAAGGGAGATTTAAAGAATGGAACAAGTGCCACTTAAAAAATATCTTTAAAGAAAAAGAGGTGATTGAAGAAAAAAATTCTCATTAAATGAAGTTGTAATTAGGGATGGCATGTTTGAAAATACATACATCAAGGAGAAAGAGTTGAAAGAAAAATATGTGAAAGTCCTTCACAAGGAGGAATTTTTTGGTGGAAAAATTATAGGGAGAACTATTTAAAAGAAGGTGATAGGAACAAAAAATACTTTCACAACACAAAAATAAAAAGTTCCATAAATAGAATAGCAAGTATCAATAAAGAAAACAGTGAAAAATTATTAATCATTATTAAAATATTAAATATATTATACATTAAATTATATAAATATATTAATAATTATTATTTAAATAATTATTAAATGTATTATATAATATTAAATATAATTAAATAAATATTAATTATTATTTAATAATTATTAAATAATAATTTAAATATAGTTTAAACAATATATTATATCAATGATAATTTTAAATATATAATATATTTTAGCAAAGAGATATAGATATAGAGGTATAGGAAGAGGGAAAGGGGGGGAGAGACAAAGAGAGATAGATGGATAGAGAGAGGGATACGTGAGATAAATGAGGAGAAAGGAAGATAGAGGTAGAGATAAAAATAGAGTGAGAGAGGAAGAAGGAAACAAATAAATAGAGAGGGAGGGAGGGAGAGGGAGAGGCAGATAGAGATAAAGAGACATATAGATGGTGAGATAGAGAGAGAGAGGGATGGAGATATAAGGATATAGAGAGGGGGGAGAGGGAGGGAGATAAAGAGACAAAAAATAGAGAGAAGTAGAGGTAGAAAAATAGAGACAGCGAGAGGGAGGGAGAAACAAGGGAGATAGAGAGGAGAGAGATATATATTGGAAGAGAAAGGGAGAGATGTAGATATATGGGAAGAGAAAGGGAGATATGTAGAGATAAAGATATAGATAGGGGATAGGGATGGAGGGAGGGAGGGAGAAATGGGGAGAGAAATAGAGAGAGGAGAGATGTACATAGCTCGATATACAAAGAGGGAGTTATATAGGAAGAGAGGGAGAGAGAAGGAGAGGGAGATATGGGAAGATAGAGATAGAGGGGGTGCAAGTAAGAGATAAAGGAGATGATTGAGACAAGTGATAGAGAGAGAGATGGAGAGGGGGGGATAGAGAAAGATATAGGGAGGGAGAAACATGGAGTATGTGTGTGTGTGTGTAAGAGATAGAGAGAGAGAGAGATAGGGAGGGGGAAACATGGAGAGAGTGTGTGTGAGTGAAAGATATGGAGATAGAGATAGAGAGGGAACGAGATATATATATAAAAATAGATAGAGAGGAAGGGAGAGAGGGAGAGAAATAAAAAAGGATAGAGAAGTATAGAGATATATAAAGAGGGAGCGATAGGGAGAGATCTAGAGATATACATATATTAGGAAAGATAAGGGAAGGGAGAGAGATGCAAGAAGAGATAAGGAGATAGAGACAGGGGAGGGAGATATAGAGGAAGATAGAGATGGAGATGGAGATAGGGATTAATATATAGAGAGGGAGAGATGAAAGGAGAGAAGAAGAGGGAGAGGAAGAAATAGAGATACAAAGAGGGAGATACAAAGAGATAGAAAGAGAGATGGAGGGATAGAAAAATAGAGATATGAAATGATATATAGAGAGAGGTAGAGGGAGATAAAGAGGGAGAGAGGGTGAGAGAGAAAGGAGAGAGTGTGGGGAGACAAGTAGGGATAGTAAAAGGAGAGTAAGCCTGAGATAGATATAGGGAGAGGGAAAGAGAAAGAGAAAGATGGGAAAAGAGATAAATATAGAAGGGAAGACAAATATAGAGAGGGGGGGAGAGGGGAAGATTGAAAGATAATGAGAAAAATAGAGATATCTTAAAGATATAAAGATATATATATATATATATATATATATCCTCTCTCTCTCTCTCTATATATATATATATATATATATTCTCTTTTTGCTCCATTTGCCTCTATATGTCTTATCTCTATCTCCCTCTCTCTTTTCTCTTCTTCTCTTCTTTCTCTCTATCTATTTTCCTCCTTACACGTGCAATGGGTACACTAAAGATAATTTAAAGGTGAATTATCATATCCTTAATCAAATGGCATGATACACCAAGCATAACTTCCTAAGGACACATGTTATCCTTGGATTGTTGACACAAAACATCTAATCAAAAGTTAGTTTATTTCTAACTTTTAATTTAGATTTTAAGTTTTAAATTTATTTTATTATATAAATCAAAATAAAAATTGAAAATATAATTATTCTATTTAATATGACAATTAATTATAAATTAAATTAATTTTAATTATTATTTTTTGGTAATTTCATAAGATATAAATAATTATAATAAATTAATTATAATAAATATTTTTTTTTTGTAATTTCATAAGAAATAAAATAATGAAAATAAATTTAAAACTTAAGTCTAAATTGAAAATTAAAATAAATTAAATTAAATGCAAAGTCAAAATATATGAGAATGCAAATATTAATAAAATATAATCCTTTTTTTTTTAAATGTCTACTTTTAAAATTTTAAATCATTTTAAAAATAAAAATAGAAATAAGTTATTAAAATTGAAATATTAATAAATATAATTATATTTTTTATTTCAATCTTATCTTGAAAATTATGAGAATTGAAATATTAATAAAATATAATTTTTATTTTTGTTATCAACTTTTTTTTCTTTGTTTTTAAAACAAAAAGCTTAATTTTAAATTGTTAAATCATTTAAAATAAAAAATAAAGAAAGTTATTAAAATTGAAGTATTAATAAAAAAAAAAATCATTTCAATTTATCTTCTTTTCTTTGCTTTTTTTTAAAACCCACTTTTAAATTATTAAATCATTAAAAAAAATGACAAGAAAAATACCAACTTGCATCTCACCAGCAAGGGGACTAGTCTCACCCCAACTCGCCCCAAGTACCCAAGATGTTGTATAAAAAAATATTAATAATTAATATTATTTAAACTATATTTAATATATAATATATTAATGATAATGATATTATTATTTAAATAATTATTAAATATATAATATAATATTAGATATAATTAAATCAATATTAATTATTATTTAATATTATTAAATAATAATCTAAATATAATTTAAACAATATATTGTATATTAATGATAATTTTAAATATATAATATATTTAGTATTATATTATAGTGATTGTTGATTATTGAAAATATTAAATATATTATTCATCATTATATAAATATATAATTAACAATTAATATTATATCTCATTATATAAATATATCCATAATCAATATTATATATTATTTATAATAAATGTATTATTTATCATTCATGACTAGTGTTATCTTAACTTGTCCACATCATTCAAGTCAATAAAAAGGACATCTAGGAAAGCCCATCTTATTTTCCATGAAACAGCCAAGTTTTTTCAGAGGCTTTCATTGAAGAGGAAATCCTTCAGAGGTTATATTACAACAATTTCAATTGAATTCAATTCACAGAATACTTTGGTTCCAAATACTTCTGTGAAGATGCCGAGGGGTCTTCTTCAAAACCCACATGCTGTTCAGCCTGGTTTCAGGCTTCTAATTATGATATTTATAGGGCTCATCATGTCCTCCATGGTTGTTCTTTTCTGTGCATCTGAAAAGAAAAAGAAAAAGAAGAGGAGGAGCGTGGCAAATTTAGGATATGTGAATGGAGGAGAGCAGAACAAGAGTGGTGATGGGAATGGTGATGGGAATGGAGATGGGAATGGAGATGTTTGGTTTGCAGGAGCGGCTGGTGTTGCAGGCGGGGTTGTCGCTGCTACGGCCATAGCATTAGCTGCTTCTGAAATAGGAGATAATACAAATTGTGGGGGTTGTGGCGGTGGCGGTGGCAGCTGCGGTGGTGGTGGTGGGTGTGCTGGCAGCGATGGCTGTGGTGGTTGACAAAAGATTTTCGCATTCTGTTACGTTCCAAACAGATAGTGGAGAGGACCCAGTAATTGAGCATTCTAATTTCGCATTTCTCAAAATCTTATGTAAAAATTATATTACAAATTGTGTTAGAGATTTGTGTTTACTGTAAATGTACAGACGGTGGGTGTGTAAGGACCACCACTTCTGAAAGAGAAAAAGGAAAAGCTAATATAGTGTAACCTTTATAAAATAAAAGATTGGGTTCTTTGGTCATTTTTAACTATTCTGACTTCACCATAATTTGTTTGTTTAAGGTTTTCAGGGAGATGTATCCCTCCTCAGTTATATTTTTTAAAATGGAAGTTGCAGTGAAAATGAAAGAATTTTCAATATTGGATAAAGAGTTGAAAATGGGTACATCGTATTCTTTGCCTTTTTCTTCAAGACTTAACTTTAATAAGCCTTTTGAATGCTTTTTCTTAAATCACACCATGTTCATTTATTTCGACTACCAAATAATCTGGTTTCAGTCCGTGATCTATGGTTAACATGGAAGGCAACCATTCCATCAGTTACCTATTCAATGTTTAATAGTCAAATTATTTTTAAAAATAGAAAAAATAGTTTTGATTGTTAAATCAAGTGTTCTTTCATAAAAATTTCTTTTGAAAGTGGTTTGATAGTGATGTACAAGATTGAGGATATATTATAGGATAGAATCACGAGTCATCTATCGTAAATGTCACCCACTTCAAAGGTCAAAGATAAATTTTTCCCAATAAAAATAGGATAATTATTTAGTAGTTTTGGTAGGGATGAGAAGTAAGATACATGTTGTCTATTTGATCATTGAAGGGTGTGATATTTAAGATGTCTATGGAACATCACGGAGATTGACTTTGTGTTGTGACAATTGTAAGAGCTCATGTGAAGCATTGTCAAGAAATTGGAGGTACTACCACTTGAGCTACTACTTGTGTTAAGGGAGGTGTTGGAGCATGTGAAGCGAGTAATGATACATGCCAGAAACACTCACAAGTGGGATGAGGAGGAGTCAAACCTTATACATGAGTTAGAGCTAGTTATGCCAAAGCTAGAGAGCAAGGACAAGTGGGATGAGGGGGAGTCAAATCTTATACATGAGTTAGAGTTGGTTATACCAAAGCTAGAGAACAAGGACAAGGTTGTACCACCAAACATCAAGAGTTTGAGAGCCTTGTTCTTTAGCTTTGGTCTCAACATCCTCTCCAAATGTAGAAGCAAGATCAGGGAACAATAGGACCATATTGCACTAGAGACCAACATTGATGTCACTCCTTATACCATGGGCATATTACGAAAATTGAAATGAAATATATTTATTGTCTATGTTTTAAATAATCAACTTGTTTTAACCAAACATGAAATATTAATAGAGCTGAAATTTATGTCTTGAATTATTGTTTATATAATATATTTGCATATAGCAATATAAAATCAATATTTGTCATTTACAATAGATGTAATAGAAAATCATAACAATTATATTTAAATTTTTTGGCCAACAAAAAATAAAGTGATATGATTGGTCTTTTTAAATCACTAATGAAAATTTAATGAAAAATAAATCTAAGAGAAGAAATAAAATTATCTTTTATTCAACATAGGTCAATTAAATAAGAGAGAAATAACTAATATTTCAATTTTTCAATACATTAATATTAAAAATTATGGTCAAAACTTTAAGAAAGAAAAATGCAATCCCATAATTTTATCTTGTTGACTTTAATTCTACTTATCAAGTATCTATAAAATTCATACTATGGAGGGACTAATAACTTACAATAAAAAAATCTTATTTTAACTAGCACTTGGACCTAAAGGTTCAAGGATTAAGTCCATAGAAAATTATATGTATGTTAATATGTTAGAGAGTAGTGTTTGTGCATTCAAATTCTAGTTGTATGTGGTAATAATAAATGCTAAAAATATAATAAAATAAGTTTAGACAAATCTAGATTTTTAACTAAAGGAAATATTTGCATACAGATTTAAAACATAAAGTAATGCAAATGAAAAAAGAAAGTTGTCATCAAATTGACAAAAAATATTGCAAATAGTTGTCAAATCAATATTTATCTGACTTTTATGTGATAAGTGAGATTTTAGAGGTTTTTACTTGATATTTATCTCTTCTTTTCTTTGTGAAAGTTGTGAGAATTGAAATTTAATCAAATATAATTCTATTTGTCATTTCAATTTTAATAAAAAAATAAAAAATTTAAACTCTTTTAAATTGTTAAGTTATTTTAAAAATAAAAGTAGAGAAAGTTATTAGAATTGAAATATTAATAAAATATAATTCTATTTTTCATTTAATTTTATCAACTTTTTTTTTTCTTGTTTTAAAAAACAAAACCTACTTTTAAATGGTTAAATCACTTTAAAAATAAATATAGAGAATGACAAGAAATATACAAACGGTTAAGATTAATGACATCCTTTTGCATCTCATCCTTCTCTTCAATTTTCCATGATTGATTTCAATAATTAGATCATCCATTTCATATAGGAAAATTGTTACTAAAATATTAAATATATTATACATCATTAAAAAAATGTATTAATAATTAATATTATCAAAACTATATTTAATATATAATATATTAATGTCAATGATAACATATTATGATTTAAATAATTATTAAATATATTATATAATATTAGATATAGTTAAATCAATATTAATTATTTAATATTATTTAATAATTATTAAAAATAATTTTTAAAAATATATTGTATGTACAGGTTGTTTTCCACTAAATATTGGTCCTCTTAAAATATTTGCTAACCTGTTGTATGGTTTGGAATTTGAAGTAGGGTTTCCTAACAGTTTCATTTCTTGGGTTTGTAGTCAATCGGTTCGGCATCAAATACCTTTGTTTCCCTTTTGTCAAATGTGGTGATTATTTTGCCCTTTGTCTTGGTTTAAAGAACTACCAAATATTTATGTATGTTGGTGTAAATAAAGTCTTGTACCTAGTTCATTCATTACTAGGGGACTTATTTACACATGTTTACTCAGGTCTTAGGAAGGAATCTTTCTAGAAGATGTTAGTTGTCATTGGTTGTTATCTTATCTTTTGATTTGTAACACATGTGAACCTACGTAAGTGTGATTAGTTGTCTCATGTCATATTGTAACACATGTGAACCTACATAAGTGTGATTAGTTGTCTCATGTCATATGATTAAGACACTTGTCATAATCCTATGACATCTTGTATCTCACCTCAGCTATATAACCAAGGGGTTTCTACTACCTTGTACATCACATCATATCATTCATCATATTGATAAGAATACAGTTTATTCTTGTCACAATCGATTCTCTCTCTTTGTGCTTTTCATTTGATCTCAAGATCTTGACAGCCATAGCCAATTCTAACAATCTATTATATCTTTATTTATGGAATTCTCTATTATATCTTTGTTTTAGCTCATTTTTACTTTCTATTTTTTGGCTGCCAATGTTGAATGGTATATCTTGCACTTCAACCATTGAACTAAGGTGGATTCTCAAGGTTAAAATAAATGGGCATTCCCATTCTCTGTGTCTTTATATTCTTCAAAATGTTTATTTATGCAGATGTATATTGCTTCTCCCAGTAATTACTTGATGTATAAACAGTTTGACATTGGCATTGCCTTCTGCTGAAATTTCTATGCAATTTTGTCATTTCTGCTTTATCTATGTGTTTCCCAGCTCATATTTCTACTCTTGCCTCCAGACTCGCAGAAAATCTATCTTTTTTATTTTTTGCATTGCAATTTTTTTCCACCCTCTTTCTATTATAGTGTTGATTTCTTCTCCTTTTTGGCAGAAATTTTTTTTAACCCATTTTCCTCTCATAGTAACAAGGGATACTTGACTCTGGTTTATATTATCGGGTGGAATCAATCCCCCAGATTTCTGCACCACGAAGATAACATTTTACTAAATACAATCAAAGTCATATACATTATGATTGACATGCGTTGGTGTACCTGTCTTTCCTTATTATTTTGAAGCTTCATTTTTGGCTTAAATTTCTACATATAGCTAGAATCATGCCCCGTTACTGTTGATTCAGGGTATTCTCCTCGGTAGTAGCTTTCATACCACAAAATAGCGTATTTTCTAACTGCATGCATTGCAAAGTCTTAGAAAAAGTTCTATGCATTTTTGTAAATTTCTTCTTGACCACGTCATTCGAGTCAATAAAAACGATATCGAGGAAGGCCCATTGTATTTTCCATGAAACAGCCAAGTTTTTTCAGAGGCTTTCATTGAAGAGGAAATCCTTCAGAGGTTATATTACAACAGTTTCAATTGAATTCAATTCACAGAATACTTTGGTTCCAAACACTTCTGTGAAGATGCCGAGGGGTCTTCTTGGAAACCCACATGCTGTTCCACCTGGTTTCATGCTTCTTGTTATGCTATTTATAGGGCTCATAATGTCCTCCATGGTTGTTCTTTTCTGTGCGTCTGAAAAGAAGAAGAAAACTGAAAAGAAGAAAAAGAGGAGGAGCGAGGCAAATTTAGGATATGTGAATGGAGGAGAGCAGAAGAAGAGTGGCGATGGGAACAGGGATGTTTGGTTTGCAGGAGCGGCTGGTGTTGCAGGCGGAATTGTTGCTGCTACGGCCATAACATTAGCTGCTTCTGAAATAGGAGATAATACAAATTGTGGGGGTTGTGGCGGCGGCAGCGGCGGCTGCAGCGGTGGAGGCGGCTGCGGGGGCGGAGGATGCGGTGGCGGCGGCTGTGGTGGAGGATGTGGTGGTTGACAGACAGACTTTCACATTTGGCTCTCTCCAGACAGATGAGTTATCAGAGGTTTCCATAATATGTATAACAAATTGTATGTGTTCTACTGTAAATGTTGATACGGTGTGTAAGGCAGAAAAGAGAAAAAGGAAGCTAATATAGTGTGACCTTCCTTTATAAAATAAAAGCTAATATAGTGTGACCCTCCTTATAAAATAAAAGCTAATATAGTGTGAGTGTGACCTTCCTTTATAAAATAAAAGCTAATATAGTGTGACCTTTGTCCACCATGATTTGTTTGTTTAAGGTTTTAAGGGAGATATATCCCTCCTTAGTTTTACTTTAAATGGAATTTGCAGTGAAAATGAAAGAAAATCAAGTTGGGACTAATAACTTACAATAAAAATCTTATTTTAATAAAATGAAAATTGAAGTGTAGTTGGTTTTTTTTTCTGAAGTGGCAAAGGCATATTTTAAACCTTAGAATTTTATTTTATTTTGAAAAAATATATTTATTAATTTATGTGTTATTTCATTTATACTTAAAAATAATAAATAAACACCTTATTTTAAAATGGAAAAAATTGTCTATAAATCAAACTAGAAAATTTATTGAAATAGTAAATTATGGTTCTCAAAATCCAAACAATCATCATAGTTGTATCCTCCTTGAAAATTGAAATGGATAGCTAAGTGAGGAAAAATTGACTACAAAATTACAAGAAAACTAGTTAAATACATTAAAAAGGTCCCAAGAGATGTAGTTTAATTTTCCTAGAGGAAAACCAGTAACTCTACTCTTAAGTAACCGGCTGATTGCACTACGAAGGTCTTTGAAAATATAAATTAGGAGATGTAGAAAATACAAAAATAATAGTTTTCAAAATTCCTAGACTCAACCATGCAAATACCATCCAAAGACTATATAACAATGAGGAAATATTTTGTCAATTTGGTCCTTGGTGAACCATTGCCCTAATAAGGAAACTATCCTGCTTGTACCACACAATAGAAGGAAATTTTCTATTTTTTAGTGTTGATAAAAATATCAATTTGAATTGATCTATGCTTAGTGACATGGTAGTTTCTAGATTCAAATCTATACTATTAAGCTATTCAACAACTTTCGAGGTGTCTAATAATAATTTTAATACATGCAACAACTCTACATTAAAAATTGGATGTAATATGAGAAAACGAGTAGATTAAGCCCAATGGCATTATCACCTACCTACTTGAGGATGGTATAGGATCTATATTAAAGAGGACAAATATTTATGTATGGCCCTTGAACATGCTCTTTCTAGAGATAAATCTAAATTTTTTCAGCAACCTAAAACTAATGAGGTGCATGATGTTGAATCATGCCTTTCCTTGTACTTTTAGTTGGTGTGTTGTAGTTTCTCATTAACTTTTTGTTAGACATAGTAGAGGTGGAAGTTCAAAGATGTGTCACATTTCAAGCCAACTTATCAATACAAATGAATTTAAGCATATTCAACTAAAAATTATTTTTGATCAAATATATGTTTGCTAGATCATTATAGGCCACAACTTTTCTAATTGAAAGTGTTCTATATATATATGATCTGGAACTAGAGAATAGATTTCATGGGGAGATATAGTTTTTCCTATTTTGTATAAATAGTTAAGATAAAAAGTTACATTTTGTTGAAATACTTATGTTTTCAATACACAGAAATTTTAAGCTTTATTTAAAAATACATATTTATCAAAATAGGAAAAATAATAAAATTTATTATATAAAGAGTGATGTTCCACTTAACCACTCTTTTCAACATTTTATTAGCAACTAAATTACATCATCAATTTTACAAAAAAAAAATATTTAATTTATAAGTTCAATTTTTTTATATATAAAAAAAAAAAAACATAAAATACACTAAATTTTTTAGATTTCATTAGTTTATATCATTTCAAAATTTAAAACATATGTGTCACTTTAAACAAAATTCAAGTTAAAAATTTAGATCAATGTTTGGTCATTTCCTTTATAAAAGTGTGACACTACTTTGAAATTTCACTTGTAAATTATGACTCATTCAACAAAATACATATGATGCCTTATCCACCTCTTTTTAGGCATTCAATTATGACTCCTTCAACATGATAGGAAAATCTATACCAATTGGTTTCAATGGTTGGTACCCAAGGGAAACTTCAAATAGATTATTCCATGTGAAGCTATGTAGTGCATAGTTATACTAATGTTGGACACAAATTAGACATTCATCCCATGTGAGAGGATGATTTTAATGATATTTTCACAAAATGTGAATGGTCGTCTGATTCATCACCTCAATCTATCTATCAATCTAGAGGTGAAATATAGTGTGGACTTTGTCAATTTGGTGTGCATCATAGCCCATGGTGATAGCTATAATTTACTAAGGAACCTACTATCCTTGTCAAAAATGATACTTTGGGATAAACTATAATGTACTCAAAATTTTTGAAAGAAAAACTTGCTAATATCTTTTGCAAAATTATCTTCTTGTCAACTACCATGATTGTCATCATTGAAAACCACTCAACCATCATGTAAACATAGTCATGACCATGTTTGATTGTGGGAAGGCCTAACATGAAATCCAAGGAGATATAGATCCCAACTTATTAGGAATCGGAAGAAGTGTATAGTTCTTATTTTCAATTTGTAGGTTTTACAATGGCACAAGTTGTGCAAAAGATTAAATGTATAGGTAACTTCTCACAAATTTTTGACCAATAAAAGTACTTTTATAGTAGAGAAATTATCTTCTCAATCCCAAAATTTCATGTAATGTGGTAGTATTGTGCTTCCCAAATCATCTTCTATCATTCCTCGATAGGGGGATGTGCCCCATGTGATAAAGGATTCCACTTGCAAGCGAAAATCAAAGGCATGTCTATCTTTTGTGGTTCTTGAGTAGATGCCAATAAAATCAAAATTAGTGTCATATAATTGAGGTTGATTATTTTTATGTTTGGAAGAGTCTAACATTATTTTCAAGGCTATTATTAGAGATTGAATAAAACAATCTATAAATTTGTAATAGATCCCCTTCTTGTGATGACTATTGAGGTTAGATTATTGGAGGTAGGTAGATCACCTTTGATTTTGATAATTCTACATATTCCCTTGTGTTTGCATGAACTAGAGAAGCTTGTGGTCTATGCAATGACTATATCTTTCCCTAAGATATAGTACTTCTATCATTTATAGACTTGAAAAATGGCATACAACTCCTTATCATGTGTAGGATACCAACACACAATATCAGTGAAGGTCTCACTATGGTAAGCAATTATATGCTTATGTTGAGTGAGAACCACCCTAAACACATATTGGAGGCATATATCTCAATTTTATTAGACTATTGCAATATAGGAAGAGCTAATAGAAATGTCAAATAGAATATTTCTTTAGTTATGTGATTGTTCATCATTGTGTATGTATCCAAATAAATTTATCTTACTCCTCCCTTGAATTCTTGATTCATAGGTCACATGTAAAGTGTTCAAATTTAAGCATAAACCTCTGATAAAAATTAGCCAATCCCAAAAAGCCACAAATTTCTATTGGATTTCTAAGAGGCAGTCAATATTTAATGACCTATATCCTTTTAGGTCAATATGAATTCCATCCCTATCCATAATATATATCCCAAGTATTGAATCCTCTTCATAGCAAAGAAACAATTGTCTATGTTAGCATAGATCTTTTTTTGTCAGAATTGAGAGTACCTATTAAACATGCTATAAAAGGTCCTCTCATTTTTTTGAATATGAGAATGTAAAATAAATAGGCAACAGTGAACTCATTAAAAGGTCTAAGTATATTATTCATCATTCACATGATAGTGGTAGGTTCATTAGTCAAGCCAAAGGGCATGACTAACCATTAAGACAAGTTGTATTTGGATTTGACAGTATTATTTCATACATTGAATGATTTAATTGGAATTTAGTGGTACTTGGGCTTCAAATCAATTTTGATGAAAAAATTGCTGCTTTAAGCTAATTTGAGAGGTCATCACTACAAGGAAGTAGGTACCTATTCTTCGAAATGATGTTTTTTAAATGTTAATATTTAATCTAAAGACATAATATTTCATTTTTATTCTTGTTAAGAATAAGTGGGATTCCACAAGGTAAGAAAATTAGTCAAATGTGCCCCTTTTGAATCTATTCCTAAAGTTTTTGCTTGATTTCATCATGATCCAAGGTTTATCTCCTTTATAATATCTATTTTAATAATGGTATCCCTAGAATGGGATCAATCAAGTGCTTTAATTGATAATGCTAGGGTACCCCTATTGGTGAAGTGAATGCATCTTAATACCCTAATAATATTATCTATCTAGTTTTGTTGGGTAGTCATAATGGTTGTTTTGGCATGATTTGTTGTTGCAATTGACCTTACCTACTTATGTAAAACATTTTAAGTAAAAAAATTAAATTATAAGAAATCATAAATTGACATTATTTTGTACTAGAATCATAGATATAGACTTTGTGGGACTTAACCCTGCTATTTGATACTTTTCTTCACGTATCTTGGAAATGGCATTGCAAGGTTTAGACTCACAAATGCCTCAAAATGGTAATTGTACATGTATGGTTGCCTCGACAGTATATCACACACATTTAGAGGTGATACATCAAATACTATTTCATCTCTAAGAGGTTTGATGAAATAACACAATTAACATTGTCTACTTACTCAAATATATATACCCTAGCTCACCCATCCCATGGAGTAAGAATTTATGTGAGGTGTTGTTTGTAGGTTCAAACTCTTGATATTTTTAATATAGATAATATTTTAAAAATATATATATTAATAATGATTAGATTCCCTTCTCATTCATCCACATCTACTAGTGTTATAAGTATTCATCATCCTCACAAGGTTGTATTTTGGCAATAGAAACTATTGCATATGTAATTCAATTGTCTAAGATCACCATTTATCTACTCTAAAGGATCTATTGGAAAACAAATAGAAACAACCTCCACTTCATGTGTGACTATCATTAGATCCATGGAGGCTCAACAATCCTTGGTTTAATGCTAGGGACTCTTATGGGATTCACACCAAGTACCAGTATCTCTTTGTGTATTTTTGGCACCTTTATTTGGTGATGATTCCTACCATATAAATTTATTGGTGATTGTTTTCCCATAAATTTGATATTACCTTATCCCTTTCGCCTAGTTTTTCCAAAATGTTCCTTAATCCCTTTTTGTTTGATTTTTCTTCAATATTAACTACATATCAAAAGTTAAACCCCAAGGTCTTAATATTCAAAAAGACAATCTTTGTTTGAATATATCAATAATTCAACTATGACACTTCAATAATCAATGCTTCTATATATCTTAGATGTCAAGATTTGATGATATTGTATGGAAGGTGAACCATTGGTGTATTTTCAAACTAACTACCATTTTTTCATTGAAGCAAGTACCATTGCATGTACATCTATTCATATGTGTCCTCTAGAGAAACACTCTTTGATGTATTTGTAACACAGGAATTTTAAATCTTGACTAAAGGAAATTTAAGTTCCTTCGAGATTAAATTTCACTAATTACATTCAAATAAAATTAACTAGCTAAAATTATTGAAGGGAAATAAACTGGTGAAAATAACTAAAAATAAATAAAATTTAATAACTAATGGAAAGTACGAGGTACGAGGAATCTGGGGTCAAAATCTAGAAGTTTCTATCAAGGATGCCAACGCAACACATGGATGTCCTATGTATCATGTTTTTGTCTTTTACCAGTCACACGAGAAACTCCCAAAATGTGTGATTCAAGTTTCAAAATCCACCTAACTTGCAAACACAACAAGTTGCTCAATGACACAAGATAAAACAAAACATTATTAATTGCAAGGCTTGAGAAAACCAAAGATAACAAAAGATTTGTGAATATGAAGGATGTTTATTGAAAGACATGGAGGATGAAATTACATAGGTTGCAGCAGCAACAAAAGAGTTGAGTGCAATTGAGAACATTGAATAAGAGGACACCAAAGTTGAAACAGTAAAAGAGGAGATAAAACTTGCATTTTGTGAGTTAATTGGTGTTTCTGATTTGCTTATGAATTATGTGAATGGAATGGGTGAATATGAGGAAATTGAAAGTTTTGTTTTAGCAGTAAGGAAGAGAGGAATATTAGATTTTGAAGAGATTAGAACCAAATTTGATTTTTGTTTGAATGATATGATGAGTGACAGTGAAGAAAGAATTGCAGCAGGGTGATCCCACAATAGTGGTTTACACTTTTTGGGACATCATGATTTTTGCTGAAATCACATATTTTTAGAAAATATAATGATTTAAGCCTTGAAAAGTTCTATTTAAAGGATTCCAATTGAAGAGGGTTTGATAAAACCACCTTAGATCAAACCCCCTTGGATAGAACCCTGCTAGTTTTAAACCATACATATAATGGAGTCTCCTTTACACCTATCAAAATGCTTTAATAAAAAACCACTTTTGATTTATCTTTTGAGGGATCAAATTAATTCATTTAAATTTTATTTTTGTATGTATTCCTTATTATAGGCTTCCCAAAAAGTATAATTTTAAATGATTTAATTTGATTATTATATTTATTTTTTATTTCTTGTGAATGTAGGTTTTTCATCGAAAATCAAGCTCTTTGTTCTGCACATGTGAAAAAATAGTAGATTACCAGAAAAAAAATCTAAAAAATATGCCAGTACTGGGTATTGATGTCCTTGATCTAGCAAAAAAAATAAAATTGAATTTTGATACATACAAAAAAGTTATGTTGCATACGCTCCACCTATGTTTAAATTGTAATTGGTTTGACTTCAAAATTAATTAAGAAAAAATATCCAATAAAACACTATGAAACCAAATGAACATGTTATAAATCATAGTTAAAAATCTAAATTTGAAAAATTTAGAATTTTATCCTTCATAAAAAAAAGTTATGTTGTTTCCGGTGAACATCACTCTTTAAAAATGGTGTTTATTGCTAAAAACTAGTTTTTGAAGGAGATGGAAAAAGAAATGCAATCTGATTCCAAAAAATTAAAAATATATATTTAGAATCTACAAACAAAGTGTCACAAATCACTAGTTTGCATCATCTTCAAATTCCTCATGATTTAGCAGCTATAGGTTCCCAAAAGTGAAGATTTAGTTAAAAAAATTAGTTCAATGTCAAGTTTGGCCAAAAAGTGTAAACCACTATTGTGGGATCACCCAGCAGTGAAAGTTGTAGTAGGAGACAATGAGGTAAAATCATATTTTAATGTATGTTTTTATGAGGATAAGAATGTAGAAATGGATAAAGTTGTTGCAGAAATGAATCAATTTGAGAAGGTTAAAATTGAGAAATAGGAGGTGAAGGTTAAAGAGGAGTTTGATAAAGAGATTTGTAGGAATGACAATTTGTTGTAGGTTGGAAAGGATGAATATTGTGATTGTGTCACTAACATTGAAATGGATGCAGAGAAAGAATATAGAAAGGATGAATATTTTGATTGTGTTACTAACATTGAATTTGCAACACTGGTTATAGGACAAGGAAGTGATACAGTTGCATGTCTTGTAGAAGGCATTAAAGAAGAAAACAAATTTGAAGAAGCAATAGGTGATGAAAAGGTAAATGAAAATTTTAGTGAATTTGAGAATAATTATTTTCATGATGAGATGGATGGGTTAGTGAATGCAGATGATATGGTTCAATTAGAGTTTCTTAGAGATGATTGGCATGCAAAGAAGGATTTGTATGGTGTTGTAGGGTTAAGTGCAGGTGCAAATTGGTGGAGGTGGACGGACAATGGTGGGTTGAATCCCACAAGATTAGAGGAGGATGTAAATTATACTAGGAGAAGGTAGTCAGTTTATGGTGGAATTGATTCCACATTCAGGAGGTTCAGTGAAGAACAGAGTTTCCAGAGAAGGAAGCTTGTTTCAATTAAGTGTTGGAAGAGGAGAAAGAAGGATCAATTGCAAGTGCCAAATTTAGTGATGAAGTTTGTTGAGGATTGCTTGCAATCTGAAAGAGTGGTACTACCACTCAACTCCATTTTGTAAATCCATATTCACAAAAAAATTCCTACCCTAGATGTCTAATGCAGGAGCATCTAGGGGTACTAGCAATCTTGCATCACCAAAAATAATGCTATGTTGTTTTTGTTTATTTTCAATAAGGGCTTACGGGTTAGGAGAATAAATATTTTGATTTGCAACTTTGTAATTTCCCTTGTGGTAAAATTTTAATTGTAATTTTTGGTGGGAATTATGCATTTATAAATATTTCTAGCAAAATTGGGAAAAGACCCCGCTTGGGCATCCCTTTCTTGGTGCAGACCACTTGGGGTGCATGTTCTTGCATGTTCAAGTGCATGGTATGCATGCATTTTCATTTTTGTGCCACAATATTTGCATGTTGATGCATGTTCGTATTTGGAGTCGTTTGAGTTGTCAGAAATCTTTGAAGGTGTCATAGTTGGCAAAGATCATTGGTCAAGAGATAGAAGCCCATATGTGGGTCATTTTGCAATGAATAATTTTATATTTTATATTTTATTCTTCTCAAAGTGGGGCGATGGATTTCATGGTGGTATTGAAAAGTTGTTTTGGTAACCAAAAATGGCTTTCTCCTCACACATCTCTATATATTGATCTTGTTTCATTTGGAGAAGGGGGGCTTTTAGAGATTTGGTGGTTGTATACCCAGATGTTGCCGAAATGAAGTTAGAATGTTAAGCTAAAAATTTTCGTATGTGTGAAGCCCATTTTGTAAGGGAGCATGTGGGCTCCATGTTTATGTAATTCATTTTCATATTTTGAACTTAATACATGTTGCATATTTCTCTTCCTTATTTTGTGTTTCATGATAATTTGGTGTCTTCTTGCATAGTGTTTTATGTGTGTTTGTGATCGGATTTGAAAGGGAGAGTCTCCCTCTTCATCACTCATTCACCAATCCATGAAAAACCTACTAAATAATAACATAAACAAACCCCTCTAATATTTCCATGACATCCTCCTAGGACACAAGAAAATATATTAGGTAAAAGAGAAAACAAGAGATAATTTGAGGAAATAATCAGGAAGTTTAGAGATCCATCAGGAAAAAACTCCCATAGGTCTACCTCATCACTTCACTAGAATCAATCATTCTCACATAGTATTCATGAGTGGCTAAATCAAAACTTGTTCAAACAAAAGGGAAGAACAAAGATAATTCTATGCGGACAAATTATCCTATGACCAAATAAAACAAAAAAATTATATTGAAATCTGACTTGAAATATATTAAAATAAGAGTTATCCATGAACACTTTTGAAAAAAAATCTCTCCATGTAACAAAAATGTAACCACACATCCCATGCCATGCTTCAAATCTCACAAATACAAAAAAGAGATGCTCTCAACCCCTTAGCCAAAATAGCCAACTAGCCAACCATAGACAACTACCTTTTAAAGACATAAGCTTGCACAAAGCCACCAAGTGGTATTACATAAAACCATGTGGCTAATACCATAAGCTTACAAAACCATTAACACCGACATTTAATTTTTGCTACTAATTTTTCCTAATATTAATTTTTTTCTCAATGTGCAAACCCACATTAAATATTTATCACAATATTACATACAACGCATAAAGTTTCCCCAAGAATGCTAACACAACCATATAAGCTTGCACAAAGCCACCAAGTGGTATTACATAAAACCATGTGGCTAATACCATGAGCTTACAAAACCATTAACACCCACATTTACTTTCTGGTACTAAGTTTTCCTAATATTAAATATTTTCTCAATGTACAAACCCACACTAAATATTTATCACAATATTACATACAATGCATAAAGTGTCCCCAAGAATATTAACCCATGTGATGCACGCATCCCTAAATTCCCCCTATGCACCAAAAATAATAAAATATTATATTATAACATTGTGCAAGGTGCACAACACACCTTTTCCTAACATATATTTGGTGAGTGAGTGATCACTCTATATGGTGTTTGCAAGATTTTGGGGCTCTTGATCAAAGGGGACAAGCTTTTTTTGGATGAGGTTGCCACTAACAATCAAAAATTACTATGGTTAGGATGTGTAGGAGATGCCTAATTGAATGGCTATAAGGGTGTATAGTTGATGATAATTCCTAACTATTCTATTTTTCCTCTTTGGAAGGTAATTATGAGTCTAACTACTACCAAATTATCTAGTGATAATGCATACATTATCTTTTATAGTTGGGCTTCCATCATCCAACATGTGGAGGAGGGTCGAGTATACACTTTGGGAGTTGATATTTTGGATTGATTTTATCATGACCTCTACCAATTTTTTTGGAGAGTCTATTTATTTAGTCATCCATACTTGATCATGGGTTGAATCTTGCAGCACATTATCCCTTTTCAATGGGGAGTATAGATTATTGAGCAAGTGAACCTTAGGGTGACGAGATGGGCTACCTCATATAGTTTGGACTACACAAACAAGAGCCAAATTGAGATATGTAGATATGATATGGGGTCCATTTACTAACATTATGGGTTAATATCTACAAGATGATATGACTATATATTTTCAAGGAATTTTTCTTATCAAAGATAAGAGAGGACTAGTGGAGAGCCACCATATAGACTTGGTTTCATAGTATTTTGGACAAGTCCCTCTAATAGATCTACCCCTAGTGGGTAGAGTTTACACATCTATAAAAGATTCCATATAGATTCAACATGGCATGACCCATTGGCTTATTATCACACCAAGAGGTCATATTAGGATAATTATGGTAGAGGGTAAACTTAGCCTCAAGTACATCCCTAGAGACAACCTCAATAATGAAAACCTACTTTCCACAAAAATTATTGTTGATTGTAGATAGGGGAGAGGATGATTTAGATGATGAAAATGATGAGGAGTGTGTGCTTACTGATGAGGCCTATGAGGAGAGTGAGTATTTTATAAAGAGAATCATAAATTCCAAAGAGGATAGGGAGGAGAACTTTGTTAGTATTTTCTCCCATAGTAGGGACCACCATAATAAGAAGCAACATAATATGATCTACCACCACATGATGCTAGCCAGTAGTTAAGAGATCCTAATAAGTTTCTTATTTTGGTCTAATTTATTTACTACTCTTTAAGATGTATGTTATTAGCATTATTAATGGTATTTTAGCATGATTTATCAATTATTGTTGCCATGTGAGTCTACCATTTTCTTCTTCTCTCGTTATGAATTTGGTGATGTAGATATTATGATTTAAACATCATCAATAAACACCTTTACCACTATCATAGAGAGGAGATATGAGATCTCAATGAACTCACACTTAAATCTATATGTAGTTCATCCACATATTTTATCTCCCTACCCATCATGTTACTAGTGAGATCATGGCCCTATAATGGTGGATTAGTGGAATTGAGGTAGATAATAGGATTTTGAGAGGTATGCTAGAATCAAGAACTATCCCTAACAACGTCACTTGCTCCCAACCATAGGTTAGTGTACTCGCCTATTTCTAGACTCATGGGAATATAGAGGGGATACCTACCTATTTAAAGATAGCAAAGAGAATACCAATAACAAAGTAGTACAAAATCAAAGCAATCAAGATCCCAAGGATGAATTGGATGCTTGATGACTTTCCATATTTTGATCTAACCATTTTGACTTCCTTGTATCGATATATGTTGATTTTTTTATTTTATTTTTTAATGTCTCCAACAAGGGAGCCTTTGTACTCAAACATTGATGATTATACATGTATAGATTCATTTTTCCTTAAATTGACTCATACCTTGTCATGGTTATCTTTTTATATATTAAGTTATTCTCATGTGCATGAGTGGTTAGTATTAGCACCTATTATGTATATATGTACATATGTATGTGTTATTTATTTATTTTGTATTTTCCTCTTTTCTAATGTATACATGATGGATATATATATGAGTATGTATGTAGGTTACAACTTTTACAAATTTAAATGAATTCATATTTTACAAATTTTATAAATTTAAATGGATTTGAATATGTTACGACTTTTAAAAATTTAAATGGATTCATATTTTACAAATTTTACAAATTTAAATGGATTCATATTTACAAATTTTACAAATTTAAGACTTAATAATAGTGGTATACTTATGAAAACAATATGACTACTCTTCACTGATTTCTAACCTTGAGGATTATGGGATAACTATGGCATTGCTTATAGCTACCACTTGTAGCAAAGTTGGTTGGGGCTTGGGGTTTGCATTCCTCGAGGTCACAGGTTCAATTCTGCTTCGTAGTGGGAAAAGGCAAGGGTCAGATATATTGTGTGCCAGTTCCTGCTTTGCTGACTTAGGGTATAGGAATGGACTTTTCCCCTAACCTCCTTGAGGTTAGATAAATTTTTTAAGCCTCCACTTGTAGCATAGTTAGCTGGGGATTAGGGTTTGCATTCCTTGAGGTCACAGGTTCGACTCTACTTCATAGTGGGAAAAGGCAAGGGTCAATTATATTGTGTCCTAGTTCCTGCTCTGTTGACCCAAGGTATAGGAATGGAGTTTGCCCCTAACCTCCTTGAGGTTAGATAAAATTATTGATCAAATCTTTGGGGATTTTTGGTAGTACCTTCGGTTTCTTTATTCATGCTCTCTGGTATAGGTTTTTCCTTCTACTTTTGGAAACAGGTTTCAACTTCATTGCCACACATTTCTTTTGCAACTTGATGGGGTTTCGACATCTCCTCGACAAATTTTGAATTGGTCAATTCAAGGATCTTGATTTTTGTTTATACCCAGCTTGTCCATCTCTGGGGTCTTCTTCCTAATCCATTTTGAACTTATTCCCTCCTTGTTCTCTTCAAGGGTTTCTTTTGACTTAATGTTTTTTTCTCTTTGATTAGAAGTACTCTATTGTATGCAACCTTCCTCTTTCCTACTATGGGGGAAAATTTATAATTTGAGGTCTCTGCCTTCTTATGCAGACCTCTATTATTTAAGTTATCTTATATCTCATGTATTCTCGCTTTACTTTTTATTAATAAAATCCTTTTTTGGCTTCACCACCTTTGATTAAAAAAAAAACTATGACATTGCTTACTCACTAGACTTTTGAGATATAGCATTATAAGGGAACCAAGTGGGAATGGGATATTTAAGGTTAAATCATACTAGGAAAAATATTGATCTTGATCCAAGGTTACCATTAGATGAATAAAATTCAAATTCAAGTAAATCATTTTGTAGGCATTACTTAGACTTAAAGAAAATATGGCCAATAGGTCAAACTTGGGGTAAAGGATTACATCATATGTAAGGATGGAATTTCAAAGGTGAGTAAGAGTCTTGGTTGTTTCTAATTTATGCATGTGTAGGTGATTTGCTTATATACATTTTTATATTTTGTCACCCTCATGGCTTCAACCAAAATCTAAACTTGAAAGAATGAACATTGTGTTATGGTTTTTATTTTCCTTCTCATTTTTCTTATATTTTATAGTAGAATCCCTTAATCTAACACCATGCTATTGCAAAGAAGAGAGAGTTCATCACTAAACATCCAATAAGGTGACAAAGGGACTAAAAGTAATGAAATGGGTACTTATTCACTTCTAATATTTCCCCTTTTCCAATGAAAATTATATCTATTAGCTTCTATGTAATACCACAAACTAACTACATAATGAAAATGAGACTAGAAAATATCCCTAGCTAGAATAAAGATCAATTTAATCCTCATTTAGTTTTAGTCAAATGACTAGGAATGTGAGGGATAAATAGTATTATATGATTAAAATACCTGATAATATAGTAGAGACAAGTAACATTCTGGAAACCTATAACTTTTGCTAAGATGAAAATTAAGAAAGAGTGATCATTTTAGTCAAAAGTTTGGGATGAAAAAAATGCAATGCATGTAGTTTTTTCTTTTTGTTCTTTCTTGAATTTTAGATGTAATAATTATTCTAGTGGGGTTTATTGATTATTTCTCCAAACTCTTCACCACCTATGATGCACAAGATGACAACACCATTTCTTATTTCTTCCTTGCCTATGTGTTAGCCTATCCAACCTAGATCAAACTAACTTTATTTTATATCTTTCTTATTTTTCAAACTTCCCATTTTAAGTACAAGGTCTCTAAAATTGATTAACACCTTTCTTCACTTTATTCTTAACACCTTGGGAGGTCATTCAAATAGAGCTTATTTTAATGCAAAGGAGGATTTCATTGAGGTGTTTCCCAACAAGAAATACCTTGGACATCTAAAAAATATTTATAAATCTTAATTTCTCATTTAAATTCATTTTGTATATACTTTTTACACTTAAAATTCTATAGGAACTCACAGATCTCATGCAAGGTACAAGGTTCTTCTTGATTTGATGGAAAATAAAATTGAATCTTAACTCTTCATTCTAGATTGTGCATGTAAATCCATGGAATTTTCATTGCATTCTTTAGGTAGCTCTAAGATAGTAAAATTCATTGTTCCAATAGTTATGTGTATCATTTTCCTTTCATCAAAACTCTCCAACACTTACCTCATCTTCTTCTAGAAAAAAATTGATCATTTCAATCTAAACTTGGGGAATCTCCCAATCATCATTTGATCTAGTGGAGATAATAGGTAAAGCTTATTGTGTAGATCTCCCCTTTGTTGATAGCTTCAATGTGACTCCATGTTCATCTTTAAATTCATCAATCTCTTTAGGTTAGTGGGTATAGCAATGTTTGAAGGTTTTTTAGGAAAATATTTCCACAAAATTTTGAGCATCTAAATTTAGAATTGAACTTATATACTAAATAAAAATATTTTTTATGCTAACAATATGAGGATAGATTTAAATATATCACATCTAAACCCATTATATTAGCACTCTTGTTGTGTGAGGGGGGAAATCACTAGATGCAACTTGTTGTGTGAGGGGGGAAATCATTAGATGCAAATACGAGATTAATGAAATGAACTTAGAATCTATCTAATTCAAAACAGTTAATCTAAGATCTTATTCCATCACTCATGAAATGAACAATATAAGCTATTGAAATTACGTAATGACATCCTAAGATTAACACAATGAATTCAAAGCAAAGGAGAGGTTACCATCTATGTCGGAATGTGTTCACATGATGTTGGGTTGTTCGTATCATTGTGAAGCCTCCATTGTTACGTCGTGAAAGATTTGAAGAACAATGTTGATGTTGGTTGGCCGAAGGTATTTTGAAGCTCTATCAATGGTGATCTTGACAACACTTTGTTGCATAAGGAATGTTGATTCTTCAATCCTTTTTTGTGAGGAAATAGGTTTATTATATAGAAATGAGATTTTGAATGAACGATCAGGATTACACAATGTTGATTCAAGATCGACGGTCAAAAGGTATTGAGAGGATTTAGACATGAGAAGCTTGTGCAAACTAGATTGCACAATTTGTGTGATTAAGGAAGAGATTGGCTAGTCAGGGATTAGATTGACTAGTCAGGATTTAAATTGATCAATTAGGATTTAGATGGCTTAGTTAGGAAATAGATTGATTAGTCATCAAATAGATTGATTAGTCAACAAATTAGATTGCTCAGTTAGCAATAGTAATTTTCTCAATCAAAAAGTGGGTGAGGAATATGAATTAATTGATTTAATTAATTAATTCCTTTTTGGAGTTGAACGTGCAAATCAAGTTTGACTTTTGCAAACAAAGTTGCATTAGTTTGATTTGATTTTTGATAAATGATTTGAATAGTTTGATTTAATTATTCAAATTTTGGAGGGAAAGTGTTGTAATTAAATTATTATGATTTAATAATTTAATCAACTTACGGGAATAAGGTGTTTTAGCGACGTAATTAAATAATTGGCATTATTTAATCAATCAGGATGAAAATAAAGTGGGATTAGGAATTCATTAAATAAATGTAATTTATTTAATTGGTCAAAATGGTAGAAACGTGAATTAATTAAATAATGTTGTTTTATTCAATTAATAGCAGAAATAGGGTTTTCAAGACTTCATTAAATAAACAGAATTTATTTAATTTGCCAAAAATGATGCAAAAGTGAATTAATTAAAAAATGTTGTATTATTCAATTAACAGGGGAAATTAGGGTTTTGGATGTTGTTCATGTGAAATGTAGTGTTGTTTGATGATAATGATGTCGATGTTGTGTGATGTTACAGAATGTTCTGGGATGTTTTGAAATGTTGTGGGATGATTCTGAGATGTTTCATCATGTTTTTGAGATGTTTCAGAATATTGTAGGATGTTACGAGACATTCCAGGGATGTTCTGAGATGTTCCAGGAATGTTCTAAGATGTTCTGAGATGTTTTGAGAATGTTCTAAGCTGTTCTTAGATGTTCTGAGAATGTTTTGAGATGTTCTGAGATGTTTTGGGAATGTTTCAAGATGTTTCAAGACATTTCAGGAATGTTTCTAGATGTTCTGAGACGTTTTGGGAATGTTCTGAAATGTTCTAGGATGTTGCAGGATATTTTCAAGATCTTTCGGAATGTGTGATAGATGTTAGGTCAATTTTACATGTCTACATTTCACCCCTCTTTGATACAAAGTACTCGTTGCTTTGTTTCAAAGATTCTATTTTTTAAGATTAAGTGTTTTGAGAAAATTTTATGCCCCACCATGCCTTGGAATTCAGTGGAATGATGGTAGGTGTAGAACCCCAATCCTATTACCTACAAAACACAATAAACAACACATTATTAGATTTAATGCAAGCAAGAATCAAGATTCCCCATGAAATCCATTAGTAATGCTCAAACTAGGAAATAAAATGAAGAACACAATAAGAAAGCAATGAACTCCTAATTAAACACGCAAACTCTTGATCCCATGGGGGAACCCTTTCCCAACTCCTATGATGCAATGTTGATGAGTGATGAAGGTTGATCCACTTTGTTGAAGATTCAATTGAGCTCCATGATGAAAAATCTACATAACCTAGCTAGGACCTTGATAAAATTGATGGAAATAGATATGCTTGATGATAAAATTGAGTATAGTAGACTTGCTCAAATTGTGGATGATCAAATGAGGAGAGAAGCCTCTTATTTATAGAAAGACACCTAGGATGGAGAAATACAAAATGGGATGAATGTGGAATCATTCAACATCCAATAGGCAAGTGTCGTTTGTCAAGATGTGAATGGGCAAAGGATGTGCACATTTTGATGAATGTGCCCATAAATGCAATTAGGTGGAATTTGAAAATAGTAAAATGACATGTAAATGGGGGAAAAATAATGACTTAAATTCCACTTGGCTCAATGCACAAGAACATGTAAGAAGGAATGAATGTCTTGTTGGAAGGAAAAATCCACTTGGAGGGATTTCAAATTTGGAAGAATATTCTCTAAAAGATGCCAAGTTGAAAGAAAATAGGGATTTAATAAATGAATTAAATGTATTTTCATGTGCAAGTGGCAAAAGCTAGAGGATGGGACATGGATCAAGATTAAATTAATCAAGGTTTAATTAATTTAATGAGGGATTAGATGATGTGACTATTTGATTTAGATTTATGGGTTGATTCAAATCAAAAGATGAGAAGAACATGATTTAGATTTAATTAAATAAAGGATTTAATTTATTTAATTAAAGGGGATGATGTTAGATTAAATTAAGCAAGGTTTAATTTATTTAATTTAATGAGATGACTTTAGAGATTTAATCAAATAAAATGATTTATCTAATTAAATAGAGACCTAGGGTTAATTAAATCAGATTGATTAATTTAATTAACAAGAGAGAATGAATTAATCAGATAAATGATTATTTATTTAATTAAGGGATGAAGAGTGATGATAAGGTGAGAAGGTGATTCAGGATGAAATGGTGTTAGTCATCTGGATCAAGTATGTCAGTATATTTTCCATGTCTACATTTTGCCCCTCTTTAAAGCAATGCACTTGTTACATTGGTTCAAAGAAATAAACTATCTCGAGTCAAAAATTTCTGATTTCAAAACTTGCCCCACTGCTGCCTAAGCAAGAGAAAACATGTCGATATACTGCCCCTTCGAGAGATGGGACGAAAATTAGGATTTTTGGGTGATCTCATGAAAAAAGAGGACAAGGTGCCTAATGGGTCCATAAAGGCTCCAGAATGCCAAAAAATGAGATAAAGTGCAAAAAATGGTGCAAAACAGCCCTTGGTTGGGCAAAAACGGGATCAGGGGACCAAAACTCTAGTAGGATGGCTAAACGAGGTCAAAAAACCCTAATTTTTAGGCTTAAATAGGCCTTGAAGGGCCATTGAGGGGCAACCTCCAATTCATTTTGACATTCAGCCTTTAGAGATTTTGCAATTTTGAACTTTGACATCTTCGCAAGATGGCGCAATGATAGCTTCCACAACACATTTTTGATAGAGTACAAACACACCAAAGGCTTCCTGACACTAGACCACCGGTGAGTCAACTTGACCTGACTTCATTTTTTTATTTACGTGTATATTTATTAGGCTAGGAAACTTATTTTTTAGGAGTGGTCCCATATTGCACCACTGAAAAGTTCAAATCGACACTGTGCGGCCTCAAACTATGCCACAGTTTGGAATTAGGGTTTCAATTCTAAACCCAGCCACATATGCAAAGTACATCGCTACAATTTTTTTGCAAATTAGGGTTTAGGTCAAACTAGGCCACATGTCCAAACTATGATGCCGCAACAGATTTTGAGGTTCAAAGACTCTTATTGGTGCAGTTTGGAATTTGCAAACTACACTGCACCCATAGATAGCGACGTTGAGGTTGTCTGGGGTACGCCGAGACAAATCAGGCTTCACGATTTTTTGATGAACTTTAACACAGTGACTTTCCTGATGCAGGAGGAGGTGATGATACTATATTCACACAAGCACAGGTCCTAAGATCTTTTTAGCATTTTGGATGATATGCTCGAGCGACAACAAGAGCACCTAGGGCGGATCAGACTTTGGTATATTGCTTATGCATTTCCCGTTCAGACACACTTGGGGATGTTGACGGCACTCGTTGAGATATGGCACAGTGAGACATCCTCTTTCTACCTTCTGACAGGTGAGGTGATAGTCACACTAGAGGACGTGTGGTGGATTCTCTGATTGCCCATCCACAGAGACCGTGCGATTTATGATGTGGATGTCGGGAGAGAGGCCTGTTATGACATTATGGGCCTTGATGAGATTATTTTCTATGAGGGTTAGATTGAGTTCGAGCATTATAGGCTCTCTATGTCACCCTTCTGCCTTATTATTGCAGTGATCATATTGGGTCTCATCATACAAGATCAGTGAAGCTGATACTTCAGTCCTAAATGGGGGCTCGCTTGGGAGCTCATGATTCGGCAACGGACATGCTTTGCTTGGGGGCCAGTTCTTCTAGCCTCATTATACAAGGATCTTCATGAGTATGCCTACCTTGACGTCTGATCACTTGGGGTTGGCATTACATTGCTTCACATCTAGGCTTGGGAGCACATTTTTGTGTTGCGTCTAAGGGTTGTTCCAGTTACCATGGAGCTAGATGATCCCATTGTCTGGTGATACCGTGGAAGTGTTTCCTTCACTCACACTGGACAACATAGGATTCCTCACTAGAGGAGGGTTCTCGATGACATGACTGTCTTCACATGGCGGCCATATCTTGGATGGCTTGCATGGTTTGACAATGTGCAATAGCTTTTATTCGCCCACTAGGATAGATTGATGTAGGGTAGGGAGCACACGATGCTCAATATGTACCTACCAAGTAGGGTTCAGAGGCAGTTTGGGGAGGTACAAGATAAGCCAGACGATCAGTATGTGGCCATTTTTGCACAGACGATGAGTCAGATCTCCTAGGGTCATTTTATTCTAGCACATGAGGCAGTGCAGAGCTTTATGCAACTAGTGGCCAGGCCATGGCCATATGACTAGGGTCAGGAAGATGTAGGCATGATGCAGGCATATAGAGATTGGTTTCGGCTACCCCTTAGACTGACAGTGCTAGGCACACCTTCTGCTCGGCGGAAGGCCAGAGGCAGGGGAGCGGGATGGGGCCAAGGGGATGGAGACCAGGATCAGGGAGTTGGTGGGCCACCACCGGATTAGCCAGTTCAGGACCAGGGACAACACGATCGGCCACTCCTAGATCCATAGGTGGGTGAACAGAGATAGGATCAAGATCCGGGACAACATGATAGGGTTCTAACACCACCTAGGGACGGGGGCCATGATCAACCACCTCTCCAGCCAGACCCTAGAGATGGCCATATTTTGTAGCTACAGGCCCAGGTACAGGCACTCACAGCTAAGAGAGATCAGCTATGGGTAGAGTAGGACCAGGCAGTCTAGCAAAGATAGGTCGCAGAGCTACAGGAAGCAACAGAGATGGGCAGACAACAATAGATAGAGAGTATATCTACATTCTCCTCCCAGAGCACAGTATCGCTTCAATCATATAGGCAAGCAATCCAAAAGGCCGATTATTATAGGTTACATTATTATCAAGCCATGTCGAGAACAGGCCAAGTCCTAGACTTTTCACAGAGGATAGGCCATAGACCTACAGAGGATCATGGAGAGAGAGCAAGTGGCAAGGGCAGCAACCAGCAAGGTTAGGTCATTTTGATCGGAGACAGGATTCTTTTTGCGCCCCATGGGCTCTTTTTTGGTAGCCCTAATGGGCCTTTTGTACTTATGTATTTGATACACACTTTATCCAATTCTTTTTTACCATGACAATATAGCTATTTTGATGATATATGAGATGATGAAGTTGATCTGTTATGATGTGTTCTATTATATTTATGCATTATGGACGGCTTTTATTTCTATATGTTGTGCAATGTGATGCAATGATTTTTTATGTTATGATCAAATGAGATGCTTTGATATCTTTTATGTTATGATATGATGATAAAAATGCAATGATTATGTGACTAACAGATCTATATTATGCCCCTAGTGGATGAAATGCAATCATTTTTCTTTTTCATTATCTTTTCTTATGCACTATATGGTGATGCATTTATATGATACTTATGATCATATGGTGCTTATGTATGTTCTATGGATACTTTGATGATGATATGTTATGATGATGCAAATGTTATGATGATGGAATGCAATGCATGTGATATGATTTAATATTTCTTGTATGATATGATATGCAGTATGTAATATGCTGACAGTTTGTGGATGTAGGATGAATGCATGATAAAAAAATTGATTAACTGTCATGGTACCATGTTAGCGTGAAAGAAGATAGAAGAAAGCAAGAGATTCCAACAAGACATGAGATGCAAATGATGATGATTATTATTATTATTATTATTTGTTGAGGAGTTGGGATTTTCAAAGGGCCAATTACCTTATGTTTGATTACACACATAGGCATGATGCATCAAGGTATAAAGAACCAGGATGGCCTTGTTCCCAGTGTGATGGACTTTGACTCAACAATCAGATAGGATTATTCTTGTTCACACATGGCATACGGAACCTTATTCAAAATGCAGTTCATATATTCCAAACATCTCAGACCAAAACATAGAAAAGAAAGCCTTCCTTTGTGGTCAACAAGATACCTAAAACACCCTCCTTACACCTAAACAAAGTGTGTGTGACCAAGGTTATTTTACAAAAATATCCAACAAGCATAATAGATAAAAGATAAAGATCATTTCCCCATTCCTATCTCTCTAAATCCTTCGTTTGGACATCATCGAGAGGTCTTTGGAATGAGCATAATAAGATAAATTGAACAAGACAAAGATAAAGTAAACAAACAAGCTAATGTTCTTCAATACCACTAGCCAAGACTAAACTATGGTGATGCTTGATGTTGATGTCCATTGTAGGAAGGATGCATCCTAGGACATGATGATATCAAATGATTTGATATGGGACTGATTGGATGAAAAGCTATTGACAAAAAGAGTTGACCAACTTGTTTACGTACTAACCTAGACTTGAGACTTTAACGTTTGATTTTTCACTTTTGAACTGGTAGACTTGTTTCTAATTGTTTCGCCAAAGGTTGATGGTGATAATGATTTATTATGAGTTATGTTTATTGCAGGTGAAAGCGTGATGAGATGGATGGATTTTTTCAAATATTTGGATTTTTTGATATTTTTGAAATGTTTTGAGGTTTTTTTTGGTATTTTTTGAGATTTTACAAATGTTTTTATTTTTCAAATTTTTGAATGTTTTGGGGTTTTTCGATATTTTGAGCAAGAGACTAGCCTAAAGACTTATCCTAGGGCCCTTGGGGGCTGATCAATAGATTATCCTTGCCTAGGTTATACACATAGAGACCTCGTAGTTCGACTGACATAGACTTGACTATTGATGAGATATAAACAAATGGACTGCCAATTTATTATGATGGACTCCTAAAGGACTAACCTAAGTGTCTCAGGGGATGATCAAAGATCAACCTTACCTACGTTCAAGGCTCAGAGACCCATAGTTTGACAAGATGACTTCATTTTTTGAATTTTTTGATTGACTTTTGAACCTTTTTTTTGGATTTTTGATATGTTTTGGGATTTTTTGATTTTGTGAATGTTTTTGGATTTTCTAATTTTTACGAATGTTTTTGGATTTTTTTATTTTTACGAATTTTTTTGAATTTTTTTATTTTTACAAATATTTTTGGATTTTTGATTTTCTGATGTTTTTGGATTTTGATTTTCTGATTTGGGATCTCAAAAACATACACGAATCTGATATGATGAAAACATGCCCCCAGCATGATGCAATAGACTACTCTGATAAAGGCAAGACAAACTAACCTTGAGAATGGGCCGAGTAGTACTAAGAGGGATCATTACACGAACACAAGACCAAGCTATGATGCAGATATTGAACGAATGATGGATGAGCATATGGAATGCGATGGATGATGGAAGCGTAATGGATGGATGGTGTAGACCAAGCCATGAAGATCCTGGTGGATGGAAAATGCTTATTTTCAAAAGGCACCTATTTGTCAGGTTTTCACCAAGGTACTTTCCCAAAGCGCCACCGAGGTGGTTTTCACTAGAGGACATTTTTTCTCTTTACTGTTTTTATCCTTTTTTGGGTTTTTTTCTTTTGTGTTGTCGCCAAGATTCTGTTTGATAGGTTTTCATTAGGATAACTATTTTTTCAGGACATTTTCTAATTTTTTTATTTTTTGGTTCTATACCTTAAAAGACTTCAGGTATAAAACTTTTTGAGATGGGAGCTATTGATGGGCTCCTATAGAGGCTCACCTTTAGGTGTTGATAACTGATATGCCCCTAACTTATAGTTTGTTGTGATGATGAATGGCCCCAACCAATTGGGTTCAAATTTTCCTTTGCCATTTGGATTTGGGACATTCTTCTAGTTCTCCTTTAGCACAATTTCTCTGACTTGGAAGGTCCTGCTCCTAATCTTCTTGTTATAGTTCTGCTTGAGTCAGTTTTGATACACCTACAGATAGTTCAGTGCTTCCATAAGCCACTCATCCAAGTAACTCCAACTCATTTAGTCTTGATACTCGGTATTCTTCATCAGTGATGAGGTTTTGCAGTGATATTCTTAGTGACGAAAGCTGGATCTCGATGGGTAATATGGCTTTTGATCCTTAGACCAAGGAGAATGGGGTGGCACTTGTTGGTGTGCGCATGCTAGTTTGATAGGCCCAGAGGGTGGGATTTAGCTGCAGATGCCAGTCACGACCTGCATCATCGACTGTCTTTTTGAGGATTTTCAAAATGGTTTTATTGGTGGCTTCTACTTGGCCATTGCCTTGGGGATAATATGGAGTGGAAAAGCGATATTGGATTTTGAATTTGTCGCATAAGTCATGAAAATCCTATTTTTGAATGGTGTCCCATTATCTGAGATAATGCTTGTGGGACACCATAGCGACATATTAAATAGTTTAGGATGAACTTTGATATCTACTTTCCAATAATGTAGTTCATTGGTATATCTTCCACCCACTTGGTGAAGTACTCAGTGGCAGTAATGATAAACTTGTGGCCATTTGATGAGGTCGGGGTAATTTTTCCAATGAGATTGAGCCCCCACTGCGAAAAGGGCCATGGTGTGATGATGGGATGAAGCTCTTGAGCTGGTGCATGGATGAGATCCCCATGCTGCTGATATTGTAAACACCTTATGACATAGTCATGTGTTTCTCTTTCCATAGTAGGCCAATAATACCCCATCCTAGGAAATTTCTTGGCCAAGGTCATACCACTTGAGTGTGAACCACATATGCCATTATGCACCTCGATTAAGGTGGTCAAGGCCTCCTCAAAGTTCAGACATCGTAACAAGGTTCCTTCTATGCTCCTACCGTAAAGGGTTTCTCCTACGATGACAAAATGAGAGAAATTTTTGGAAAAGGTTCTTTTTAGGCTTGAGGGTAAGTCAACAAGGAGGACTCCTATTCTCAAATAAGTGTTTATGTAGTGGTACCAAGGATCACCAGGACCAACAATTTCACACATGAATTTTGACTCTGGTACCTCAAATGTAGGCACAAGAAGTTGCTCTACCAGGAATTCATGCTTTGGGACATTGCAAGGGATATCCAATAGGGATCCAATTGTTTCCATGGCGTCTGCCTCTCTATTCTTTGCTCTAGGTATCTACTCGAATGTGATCTTGATGAAGGATTCCTTAAGACTTTCCACCAATTTCTTGTATGGAGTTAGCTTGTCATCCTTAGTCTGGTACTCATTATTCACTTGATTGATTATCAATTGTGAATCTTCGTATACCTTAAGATCCATGATATTCCATTGCACTGCTATTCTAAGTCCTATGGTTAGAGCCTCATATTCTGTGATATTTTTTGTGCAAGGAAATGCCAACTTGTAGGATCTTGGTATGTAGTCTCCCTGTAGGGTGATAAAAAATACCCTGGCTCCCGATCCATGTTGTGTGTAGGAACCATCAAAGTACAACTTCCAATGGTCTACTATGCTTAAGTTGAAGATGGATTCATTAGGGAACTTTGAAATTAATGATTCTCTGAGTACATTCGCTTTTGCCAATTGGTCTGTGATAGCTTTCCCTTTGATGGCCTTACATTCCACGTACTCAATGTCATATTCTGATAGGATCATGACCCACTTGGCCATCCTTCCTGTGAGCACCACCTTGGAAAGTAGGTATTTGAGTGGGTCGATCTTGGCAATGAGTTTGATTTTATGTGTTAACATGTAGTGTCTAAATTTTTGTGAAGCAAACACTATTGCTAGACAAGATTTTTCAATGAAGGAATAATTTAACACATTCCCTACCATGGTTCAGCTGATATATTAGATGGTCCTCTCTATTCCATTTTCATCATGTTGAGCTAGGAGAGCACCGAGAGCTGCTACTGCTTCTAATATGTATAGGATTAGACATTTTCTTGGGATTGGTGGCATAAGCATTGGAGGTGTGAGAAAATACTCTTTGATTTTGTTAAAGGCCTAATCACACTTATCATCCCACTTGTGCGCTACCCCCTTGTGGAGTAGGTGAGAATACGGGACTAACTTATCTACTAGCTGAGCTATGAACTGGCTGATGGACTAGAACCTACCTTGTAAGCCTCTCAACTATTTCAATGTCTTAGGTGCTACCAACTGCCGAAAGCTGTCAACTGCCTTCATAGTAGGAATGCAGGCCCCCATGACACCTGTGTCATGCTACGTGTAAAGACGGCCACATAACTATCATCGGGTCGATCCTGTGGCTCTTCAAACTGACGTTGTATGCACCCAGGTAGGTATCTCTCAATCATAGTGTGCTCTTGCCCCTGCATGTATCAATCTTGGCGGTAGTAGAAGAGCTGAGCAACATCGTTGGCCCACCCGGGCCGACCAAGGTATGGACACCAAGTAAAGACAAGCATCTCATCCAGGACCCGCCTCCAGTAGGGGATCTCATGCTCGCCAATGTGTATGAAGGACACACCGCCTCTGTATAGTGCCATGAGGGCATCCTTTGCCCCCATCAGAATTGGAACCACCCGTGGACATAGCATAGAAATGTGCTCCCATGCCCAAACATGTAGGAGTGTCACTCCGACCCCCAGCGCTCTATCGTCAACGTATACATACTCATGTAAATCCCTGTAAAGTGAGGCGAGAAGGACAGGCCCCCATGCAAAATGAACCGGCCTGTCCCGGACCATCCTCTCCCAGTAGTATCCCCAACCTGGGCTGAAATACCGCCCTCGTTTGTCTAGGGCAACCAAAGCCAAAATGATCGCTGCAATCGCCTAGCAGAAGGGAGGTGCTATAACTCGGTACCGCTCCAGCTCGATCTGACCCTCATAGTAAATAATGTCTCGAGTGGCGAGGACTTGGATGCAGCACTCACATCCCTCCTCCATGTCATGGATCACCCGGCGGCCATGAATGGGCAATCGTAGTATGCGCCAGACGTCCTCCAAGGTGGCAGTCGCCTCACCGGTGGGAAGATGAAATGATGATGTCTTGTTGTGCCACCTCTCAGCCAGCGCTAACAACATCCCAAGGTATGTGCACATGAGCACTACGTATGCAATATGCCATAAGTCAACGGCTCCTAGTCAGTCCTGGTCTCTGTCGCTCAAGTCTCATAGGACGCTCACCAAATCCCGCGACCGATGCTCCTGAGAATAATTCTCCCTAGGCCTGTCCTGCATCAAGGAAAGTCAGCGTGTTAAAACTTTTGAAAAAATCCTGACCTAATGCTCCAAGCTTGCTTCCAGCAACACAATTTGTGATGGCGTCGTAGTTTGAGTTTCCTCAAACTCCAATGCTAGACCCTAAATTAAGCCAAAAAGTGCCGCCGCGACGCACTTTAGCCCCCAACGTTGCAATTTGCATGAAAAGAGCACCGCCGCCATGCACTTTTCCCAAACCGGCCCACCAAGTCTGAGCTGAGCCCGAGCCCAGTGGTAGAGTTTCTAAACTCCAAACTGCACCGCTGCGGTGCAAAAAGGTAATTAGTGGTGCACTTTAAACACCAAGCAGTGCTATAATAGCGCCACTGGAGGTGAGCTCTCTTTTAAAACATGTAATAAGTGCATTAAATGAAAAAATTAAGCTTAGGCAAGGGTCACATACCAGGGCACCGATGGCAGGTGGTCACTGGTAGGTCTGAACTCAGTTTGAAATGTGTAGAGGAAGCTATTGTTGCACCATATCGTCAAAGGGTCAGAGCTCGAATCTCAAGGTTTGCTAGCAGAGGTGTGTGAAAATGACTTGAAAGTGACCCCTCGGGCCCCTTTTAAGCCTAAAAATTAGGGTTTTTTGACCCTCTAGGGCTGTCCTGCTAGGGTTTCGGTCCCCTGAACCTATTTTCGTCCGTTTGATGCTTGTTTTTTATCATTTTATTGCGTTTAGACACGTTTTTAGCCTCCTAGACCCCTTTCGGACCTATCGGGCACTTTGTTACCTTTTTCGCGAGATCACCCAAAAAAATTGAAATTTTCGTCTGATCTCTCGAGGGGGCATTATAATGGTATGTTTTCTCTCGCCATGCAACAATGGGGCAAGTTTTTGAAAATCAAAATTTTTTGGCTTTGATCGAGATCATTTATTCTTTGAACCAATGCAGCGAGTGCATTGCTTCAAAGAGGGGAAAAATGTAGACACGTAAAATATATACTGATTGACATTGTGCATCTGATCCTGACTTACTAACATCGTTTCTTCCTGACTCATCCCTCAGTCTAACCGTTTAATCAAATTCCCCTATCTGATTAATTTCATCAATATTCATCTCTTAATTAAATAAATCATTTTGTCTAATTAAGTCAATCTCTTTTGTTAATTAAATCAATCCATCTGATCTAATTATCCCTATTTAATTAAATAATCAATTTATTTGATTAAATCTCTAAAACCTATCCATTAAATTAAATAAATTAAAACCTTATTTGATTTAATCTAACACCATCCCTTTTAATTAAATAAATCAAAAACCTTATTTAATTAGCCTCTTATCATATTCCTCTCTTATTTGATTTAAATAAAATCCATAAATCTAAGTCAAATAAGTCACATCATTTAATCTCCTATTAAATTAATTAACCCTTGATTAATTTAACCTCATCTCATGTCACATCCTCTAGATAATGCAAGTTGCACATGAAAATAGATTTAATTCATTTATTAAATCTCTATTTTCCTCACAAGGCATCTTTTGGAATATTCCCTCAATTTGAATTCAAAAATTCCAAGTCAACATGTACATCCAACAAGGCATTTAAAACCTCTTACATGTCCTTTGCCTTGAGCCAAGTGGCATTTATTGCATTTTCCCTTCCCTCTTACATGTCATTTCAACAAATTTGAATTTCAAATATTGGCATTTATTGGCACAAACCCCAAATCTTGAACATCCATCATCCATTCATAGCTTGACAAGTGGCATCATATCAATGAATGTTAGTCCCACATTGCTCAAATTTGGGCATTCATCCATCTTGAAATCCTATAAATGAAGAGCTCCTCTCCTCATTTCATCATCCACAAACATTGCAAAGTTACCATGCTAAAATACTTAGTCATTCTCATCCATCATTTGAATTCTTAGCTAGGCTTCATGTAGATTTGGCTTGGAGTTCTCATCTTTCATCAAAAGTGGATCAATATCATCTTCAACATATCAAGATTTCATCATAGGAATTGGGAAAGGGCCAATTTTCACATCAAATTGGCACCAATTCCCCCATGGGATCAAGTGTTTGCTTCTCTAATTAGGATTAAATCTAGTTTTATCTTTTTTATTGTGTTCTTCATCAATTTCTTTCCTATTTTGAGTTTGCAAATGGATTTCATGGGGAATCCTTGTTTTAGCTTGTAATTCCTTGTCTAACTCGTTTATTCATGTTGTTTTGCAGGTATTAGGAAAAGGGTTCGCACAGGTTATACCTGGAGAATCCGTCCATCAATGAAAGCATCTCATGTCCCACGATCATAGCTACAATCATATCAATGTTGGGAAGCAGGAAGTCATCTTTGGGACATGCCTTGTTTAGGTCTTTAAAATTTGTGTATCTACGGATGCCCCCATCTGGTTTTTGAAATAGGAACCAGATTTGATACCCACTCTGGATAGTCAATTGGTCGTATGAACCCTGCATCAAGTAGCTTCTTCAATTCCATTTTGACTAACAAGGCTATCTAGGGATGCATTTTTCTGAGTTTCTACTTGACAAGCTTTGCTTTTGGGTAAACTGCTAAATGGTGGACCACAATCTCTGGATCAAGCCCGGGCATGTTGGCATAGCTCCATGCAAAGTTGACCTTTCTCTCCCTTAAGAAGGAAACTAGGAGCTCCTATTCTTTTATCATCAATGATTCAGCATAAAATGTGATATGCAGAGTTTCCTATGTTCCCAAGTTAACTGGGTTGCACTTCTCGGCTAGAACTACTGGCTTTTCCTAATGTAGAGCTCTGAGAGGAAGATTGAATCCTACATCCTTAGGTGCCTTAGAGAGGTTTTCGTCATTGGATACGTCCTTTGCTTTTACTATTTTAGGATCAGAGAGTGCCATAGTGTGGTTTTCACTCAAATACTTTGAGATTATTCTCAAGTTTTTGCTTTTGCAACTAAAGGATTCTATTGTCTCCTTGTAGTAAGCTTGTGTGTCCAGAATGATATCAAACCCAACCTTATGATCTTTGTATGGTACTATGCTCTGCAGTCCCATGAATTCTGAGAGTGCTTCATCATTTTTGAAAGTGTCCAGAATTGGTGGTCCTCGTTGGTTGTAATCGATGAGTTGGGGGTGAACTAAGTTGATTTCATGAGTTTGACTGGTTGACTCAAATGACACAGTACTAATCATGAGGAGGGTGGTGTCCTCAAAAAGCCTAGGTAAGTCAGCTATGGAATCCTCATCATCACTACTACTACTACAAATGTCAGTTATGAAGTTGCTTATGACTCGACCTATGGATAACCGAAGAGTGGCTGCAAATTGTTGAGGAGTTTTAACCTTCTTAATAAGGGGATTTCGGCCACGTATGGTTATACTCGGAGGGGTACATCCAAGGCCAAGATTTTTCATTTTCGTCTCAGGAATGATGGGTATTAGAAGTTTGTTGTCATTTTGTCCAAGCCTCTAGTTTCTTTCATATCCCATGGTGAGCATCACTTGTAAGCCTTTACTACTATCATCCATAGGTAGATCAGTTACTGGTCTATTGTCTTGATATAGGAGATGGGATGGGTCCTCTTCTATTACTTCTCACCTAAGATCTCCCTAACTTCTAAAGCTTGAGGAGCCTGCTGTGAAGGTTTGGGATGAGGAGGCATCATTTGATTGTGGTCATCCTTGTGACCTGGGAGATTGCAGTAACTCTCCTACCAGAAAAGCATGTTTTGGAATTGTATAGTTGCCACACCCATTGTCCTGGATAATGACCTTGATGTCAGAGATGGCGGGGATGGCGGGTGTCTCTGTCGCAGAAGTGGAGGCGAGAGTAGCTGGATCAATGTGTGGAGTTGATGGGCCTTCATCATTCTTTGGTACTTGGGGGATTTTGTAATATTTGGCTTCTAAGATCTTGCAGTAAGAAAAGATTTGGGATCCCCATGGATAGTGACTTATTGGCCTTGGTATGTGAACTTGACACATTGGTGGAAGGTTGATGCAACAACTTGCATCCCATGGATCCACAGATGCCCCAGGAGAATGTTGTAAGGAAAATTGAGGTCAAGGACCTGACAAGTGGTTTCCATAATTGTTGGCCCTACTTGAATAGGGATTTGTATAGTGCCCTAAGACACTCTTTCTTGATCATCATAGGCCCTGATTGTGATTCCTTTTCCTTTTTCAATGGAATCCTCTGAGATTCCCAAATTCTTTATGAACTTGAGGGAACAAATGTTTAAGTCCACACCCCCATCCACCAAGACTCTTTTAACTTTGATTTTATTGACCAGGGATTCAAGGTGGAGAGTGTGATTATGAGATGGTTGTGTGGGGAAGTCATGATCAGAGAATATGAGAATGTTGGGGGTGGTGATATTTCTGACCATAGCTTGGAATTTTTCAGTGTCTAGATTTATGGAGATGGTGGATGAAGCCAATGCTTGTTCAAGGATTTTTCTATGGGCATGAGATATCTTCAACAACTCCATGATGGAGATCTAAGTGGGTGTTCTTGTCAACTAGTCTAGAACATTGTAGCCATGGGGAACAGATCTTGGATTTGGGGTGATTGTCCTAGGAGGTTGCGGTGGTCCAATGAAGGTGACCTTGTCGCTGCATGTGGTGACTCCACAATTAGCATTGGGTCCCTTAATGTTAATGACGAGCGCATACTCCTCGAGTGTTGCAACAACATGTTCATACATGTGGTTCACATTCTTGTATTTTCCTTTGCCTTTATCATTATTTCCCTTGTTATGGTTAGGCATCAGAATCGTGTAAATCTTGAGATTTTGGTTTCCTACTAGTTGTTCCACATTTATGATTTTATCATCAATGAGGTCTTGAATTAAGTTTTTCAACCTCATACAACTAGTAGTGGTGTGTCCCTTGATCTTGTGGAAATCACAAAGGTGATTTTTGTTATACCACGGTGGTTTTACCAAGGGCTCTTGATAGTTCTCATAGGTGGGGATTGTGATGAGTTTTTCCTTGACCAGTCTCTTCATGATGGATTCAACTAATTCCCCAAGCGCTATGTACTTCCACTTGGGGGAGTTTTTGTTTCACTAGGGTGGTCCCCTTTGATCATTCACATTGTTGATTATTTGATTGCTTGGCTATTGAGTCACAGTGTTAGCTTGCTAATGGTTTTGATTGTTGTTTTGGGGTTGTTGTTGGGGTGCTAGTGTGTTTTTTCGAGGAGCACTGATGACAACTTTGGTGTCAAAAACTCCATTGTTGGTAATGTTTCTATTTTTTCCCCATGTGTGTGGTTTGTCGTTATAGCTGGTGGATGGGTGATTGTTTTGTTGTTCAGGATATGTGAGTGACCCTACTTGTTTGATAAGGGCTCATTCAATGTTAAGCACCTTGGAGATCAATTGGTCGTATGTGGTGATACCTTGCACTTTGAGATGGAATGCCAAGGTTCCTTCAAGATTGGAGATGATGGTGCAAACTTGTTGTTCTTCAGGCATGGCCCATTTGCTCCTATTGGCCTTGGATCACCATCATTGTAGGAAGGAAGCAAATGATTCATTCTTTCCTTGTTTAAGAGCTAATAGTTCCTCTAGACTGACATCCATACCGATATTGAAGCATAATTTTTTATGAATGCATCTAATATTTCTTGGAATTTTTTGATGCCAGGAGGAAGGCGAGAGAACCACCACATGGCTTGGCCAGCCAAACTTCTAGGAAATAGCCACATCAAATATGTATCATCATATGCGACTTTCATGCAATGCACTTGGAATGAACCCTGATGTGATCTTCAGGATTTCCCGTCCCACAATATTTATCAAATTTGGGGATTTCAAATCCCTTTGGGAACGGTTTCATTGCAAGGCTCCTATCAAACACATAAGGACACAAGTTGTTGGGTGTTTTTATGGTTTTCCCTGATTAAAGATCAAGCACTTGTTGTGAGAGTAGTTTTATTTGCATTGTTATATCATCTTGTGGATCATGGGGTGGAGTGAATGTGTTTTGGAGTGGCGGAGGTGTTGGAGGGATGGGTGGATTGATTAGTGTGTTGGTGGATGGTGTTTGCATGTGTTGCTAAGCCAAATATGCTTGTAACTATTGTTGTACCAACAACACTTGTTGTTGGTCTTGTTGTTGTTGTGCTAATAATGCTATTTGTTGAGCTTTTTGTTGTTGTTGAGCCAACAATTCTTGTTGTTGGGCTGCTAGTTGGGTTGCTTCTTGTTGTTCTTGGTATTGCTTTAGCGCTTACTGATATGCTTGTTGTTTGGTTGCTTGTTGTTGTGCGAGATACTACACTTGTGCTTGCACTTGTTGAGTTTGGTATTGGGCTTGCACCTGAGCTTGAGCTTGAGCTTGTGCAGCTTGGGTAGCTTGAGCAGCCTGTTGTGTTTGTTGTGCTTGTAGTGCGGCTTGGGCAGTTTGAGCGGCTTAATGAGCAACTACTTGTGTAGCTTGCTGATTTTGCATTTGTTGAAGTGCTTTTTGGTAGGCAACTTGCTAAGCTGCTTGCAACACAATGTTGTATTTATTTAGTGTGTTTGATTACATTGGTGGTGGTGGTGGTGGATTTGGGATGGTGTTCATTATGGTGATAAGAGGCATCATTGTGTTGGTGATGGGAATTTGAGTAGTGGATGGTGCGATTGATATGCTTGGTCCTTGAGAAACCATGTTTTGAGGGATGATAGATGATATTTTGGTTGCTTGTGTTATGGGGATGTTCACCATCTGTTGTTGTGATATCGATGGCAAGATGGGAGGATTTGGTATGATGCTTTGATTGATGATTGGGGGGTTGTTTTGAATGAGCGGAAGTAGTGGAGGTAGCCCCAAACTAAGAGGTGATACGGATGTTAATGGCAAGGGTGGGAGTGGTGGGAAAGTGAGTGGCATACTCCCTTAGGGAAATGATGAAGATGATGGGTCAAAGATGCCCTCTGGTCCAAATAGGTCACCTTCTCCTTGCGGTGTCATGGGGAGAGAGGTTTGAGGTGTTGTGTGAAATGATGATGATGATGGGTCATTGGGATAATGAAAAGTGAGGGGGACATATGTATGTAATGGATTTTGGGGAATGGATTGACCCAATATGGTGTTTGCATCCAAATCTTGATTATTCACAAGGGGGTTTTTTTGTAATGTATTGAGAAATGTGCTCCCCTTGTTAACGATGGGTTGAGTTGGAGCTATAGATGATGTGATTTGTGGGATGGATTGAGTGATGTTTTGAAATGGGGGTGTTGATGAAATGGGGAGTGTGGATGATGTTGGGGGGATGACCCCAAGAGGTTGTTCCATAATGGTCCTCACATCATAATCATAAGGGATTTTAGCCCCTTCTTTTTCCAATTCAAGCATGTATTGTGAGGGATGGAGCTTCATCATGATGTTGACAATTCTATGATTCTCAGGATTTTGAACCATTTCAATGATCTCATCTTGTGTCATTCCAAAGGCATTATTGGTGATATCCTCTACTTGACCTTCCTCTTGAGGATTTTGTGATGATGAGGGAAGATTAGTTAGGGGATTGCTTGATCCAACGGGCTTCATTTCAAAATTGGTTTGACTTAGTTCACTTGAAGTTGATGTTTCTTTGTTGGCTTCCATGTTCCTCTTGTGTTGCAATCTATTTTGCACCATAAAATAGGGATCAATTTTCAAGAATGTAAGAGAAGAACCTCTAATTCTTTATAATGATATATCTTTAGGCACAAAAGAGAAAATTTACGATGATTTAAAGATCAAAGGGTGAAAATGAGATATGTGAAAGTTTCGATGATTGATGGATGATTCAAATTCTTGAGAAATCTTAAAGGGGATGTCAAACTTTAGGACTTGGTTTTGATGTTTGATTTTGATTTAGGATTGACTTGATTTTTATTTTGATTTGGATTTGGAACTCATAAACTCTAAGAGGTTAGATGTTGTCCTAGAGTAAATTTTTCCACAAGATGCTAATTTGGCTAAGTGTGAGAAGAAGGATTCATCTAAACACACCTATCCAAACAAGGTGATTTGGATTGGCTTGATTTTGATTTTGGATAATGAACTCCTAAACCCCAAGATGTTGGATATTATTAAGGGATATATTTGTCCACAATGTTTGATAATTTGACCAAATATGTGGAGAAGGATGCATCTACACACATTTAATCAAACAAGATGATTTGGATTTGATTTGATTTTGATTTTCCCAAAGCTTAACATGGAGGATTTTTTCAATATTTTCAAGTGTTGATAGTGAAATGATTTTTGGGTTTGATGTTTGGATGGATGAAAGTGATTGGTTTTTTTATCCTAAATGAACCTAAAAGGACTCTTGTTTACAAGACCTTTGTTTTAAATATCATGCTTTACTCTAAACAAGGTGTTCAAATTCCCAAAAAATATTTGAATTTTGACAATAATATAATGAGTACAAACCGGGATTATTTCTTGAAGCTTTTCTATAAAAGTTGAAAAGTAATCTTTGTTTGAATTCATAGAGTGTTGAGAGACGCTTTTGATGAATTTTTGGACTAAGATCTTTTGACTTTGGTTTCCAGATTTTGATTTTGCATGAAATCATTTGAGACACATGTGTGGGATTCAATTGTTCTTAGCTTTGCTTAGTGACTTCTTTTTACCACAAACAATTCTTGATTAGGTTTCCAACTAGATGTCCAATGTCTTAACTTCTTCTCATCCCACAAAGTACATTATGTGGAGCTTTGATGAATTCAAGGAAAAAGTTACCTATTGTTGACTTTAGTAAGAAAATTGAGATATAAATCCAAGTGTTTAGAAACCTCTAAGGATGAAATCCCAAGGGCAAGCAATAACACTTGAATTTTGTCAAAGATATTTGCTTCCTAAAGGGTTTGAAATTTTGATGACAAATGTTGAATGTTTGTTTCCCAATGTTTTCGATAAAGAAAAGTGTTTTGTTTTCAAGAACATGCACAACCCTATGGATATGAAAGATTGTATTTGTTGAATCCCCATTTAGACAAGTCCTGCTATGCCTACTTTTAGCAAATGGTTAGATGCTTGACCCCACTGGCTCCCCTCCACGACACTCACTTATACAGGGCAGCCAAGCATCAATACCCATGAAACTCCCATGGCATACTTTCCATCTCTACTAAAAGCCGTAAAAGTGTGTGGCCGCTTCAGAATGATCATTTTTGCACCAACAAATAGATCAAGGATTTTGGCTTTTTCTAAACAAGGGTTTTAATACAGTCATTCCGTTCGTGGGGGATAATCCATGCGGTGAGAGACCATTGTTGCCCTTCTTGTCAGAACCATCCTCGTGATATTAGCTTTTGTTCCAATATCCACACTTATATACCGGTTGGAAGTCGCTTGGTTTTAGCGCATTGCTAGTTGGGTCATTCCCTTGGGTAATTACTTTTTCCCACAAGGCAGGCACTCTAGGATAAACAAAAATGAGCAAAATAATATATGTAACTCGATCGAACTTTGTTGAGAAACAAAGGGAGAATATACGCTATATGTCCTACTCACACTCACAAGATTTATTCAATTTTAAAGTCTGAATTGAAGTGGGTGGGTAATCACTTATGAAAATTAATGTCACCAAAAGGCCTTTTGATTCTCAAGATCGTCGTGAGGTGCAAGAGAAGCGCATACGTCCTTTTAATGATATTACTTTATATAAGGGTATGTGCAAGATCATGATGAGCCAAAAAGTGGCAATATGATGGGTATGTGGCTGACGGCTTTTTTTTTTACCCAAAATTGATGAAACAAAAAGGGTTTTTAAAGAAGATTCTCATATTTCTACCAATATAAATTATGTGTTTTATTTTGAATTTACTAAGTGATTATTATTCATTTTCTATTTGAATTACGACTAAAGTCCTGATTGATAGGCTGATTGAAAAACATCTATAGCTTTCAAACATGTGTCACATTCTATGCTTCACATACTATAGGATTAAAAAATAAAAAATGAATTTCATGAAGTTTTGAATCAAGTTAAGGTGGTTAGATAGACGAAGTTTTATTTTTTTAAAGTTGTAATAAAAATTCATAATTAATTATTTACTTGGAAAAAAAAAAATACAAAAAATATGCATCACATCTGACATGAGTCCTCTACTTATATTTAAAATCTTATAAAAATATTATCATTTTATTATGGTTAGGTGGTCAAACGACACCTCTTCTTTTTTCCTCGAATTTAAGTACTACTACATTGAAATTTCAAATTTTCACCAAATATATATATATATATATATATATATATATATATATATATATATATATATATATATTTTAAACAAACATAGTAGTTTAGAAACTACGTTCAATTTGGTATAGATTCTATTCTTACATATTTTTTAAATAATATAAATAACTTATTCAAATTTTTACGTCCTCAAACCAAATCTAGTGAGTTTGTCCTAAAGTTCTTTTTAAGCCCTTTGTAGCATAAATTGAAATCCTTTGTAGTGTTCTTTTTAGAGCCCAAAATAAATTTAGTATATCCTAAGCACATGAAAAGAAACAAATCCTTAAAAGAGATTATGAACTCTCTAAAAGTGTTCAACAAACACTAAAGTGTTTAAAAAAACTTGATGTAATGGGATGATGATGTCATAATGCAACTTTCAACTTGATTTCCCTCCATCTTTTATCAAACCAACCTACAAAACTAGTTATAACTACAAAAAAAAAGTCAAGAAAGCAATTAATAACCCAAATGATCAAAATTAAAAAAGCACATGTTATAAAAAAAACTAAAATTTCACTTTTTACTTTACTCCAGCCACGGAGTCTGCACAGGCAGTGCAATTTAAAGAACCCAGCAGTGTTATATGGTGCCACTAATTCTGCAAGTGGTGTTCTGTAGCAAAATAGAGAGCATGATTGCGTCAGAGTTTCACCCAACGGTGTTGTTTGAAGTTTGGAAATTTCAGCACATGAGAATTGAACCAACGGTGGAGTTAAGAATTTTGAATTATAGGCGGGAAAGACCGAGCAGCGCGGTTTGAAGTTTGAAGCGGTGTTGTATGGTGACACTAGACTCCTAGCGATGTTGTATGGCACCGCTAAACTGATAGCGGTGCAGTTTTCTGTAGACACAAAAACAGAGAAAAAGGCACAAAATTTTGTTAAAAAACATGATTTTAACTTGAGATTTGCCCTCCTTCTAGCGCCAAATGTAGAACCCTAATCCTATTACCTACAAAACACAATAAACAAACACATTTTTAGATTTAATGCAAGCAAGAATCAAGATTCCCCATGAAATCCATTAGCAATGCTCAAACTAGGAAATAAAATGAACACAATAAGAAAGCAATGAACTCCTAATTAAACATGCAAACTCTTGATCCCATGGGGGAATTGGTGCCAATTTGATGTGAAAATTGGCCCTTTTCCAACTCCTATGATGCAATGTTGATGAGTGATGAAGGTTGATCCACTTTGTTGAAGATTCAATTGAGCTCCATGATGAAAAATTTGCATAACCTAGCTAAGACCTTGATAAAATTGATGGAAATAGATATGCTTGATGATAAAATTGAGTATAGTATACTTGCTCAAATTGTGGATGATCAAATGAGGAGAGAAGCCTCTTATTTATAGAAAGACAAGATGGAGAAATGCAAAATGGGATGAATGTGGGATCATTCAACAACCAATAGGCAAGTGTCATTTGTTAAGATGTGAATGGGCAAAGGATGTGCACATTTTGATGAATGTGCCCATAAATGCAATTAGGTGGAATTTGAAAATAGTAAAATGACATGTAAATGGGGGAAAAAGAATGACTTAAATGCCACTTGGCTCAATGCACAAGGACATGTAAGAAGGAATGAATGTCTTGTTGGAAGGACAAATCCACTTGGAGGGATTTCAAATTTGGAAGAATATTCTCTAAAAGATGCCAAGTTGAAAGAAAATAGGGATTTAATAAATGAATTAAATGTATTTTCATGTGCAAGTGGAAAAAGCTAGAGGATGGGACATGGATCAAGATTAAATTAATCAAGGTTTAATTAATTTAATGAGGGATTAGATGATATGACTATTTGATTTAGATTTATGGGTTGATTTAAATCAAAAGATGAGAAGAATGTGATTTATATTTAATTAAATAAAGGATTTGATTTATTTAACTAAAGGGGATGACATTAGATTAAATTAAGCAAGGTTTAATTTATTTAATTTAATGAGATGACTTTAGATATTTAATCAAATAAAATGATTTATTTAATTAAATAGAGACCTAGGGTTAATTAAATCAGATTGATTGATTTAATTAATAAGAGAGAATGAATTAATCAGATAAATGATTATTTATTTAATTAAGGGATGAATAGTTATGATAAGGTGAGAAGGTGATTCAAGATGAAATGGTGTTAGTCATCGGGATCAAGTATGTCAGTATATTTTCCATGTCTACAGTAGGACTCTGTGCTACCCCCTCGAGAGGTTGGCCAAAAATTTTGAGTTTGAGGTTAGGCTCACGACACCAATGGAAAATTTAACTATACAAAAAATAAAAACCACCTATACCATTGCAAATTTCATGAAATTCTACCCCTTTTTAAAAAAAAAAAAGCACTGAAAAATAATTTTGTATGACCAAGATATGGTCGTTTGAAGATAGGGTAAAAAAAGTCTTGATTACCAGTCAATAGCGAAGTTTTCGTGATTTCTGAGCACTTGACCTTAAAACCCTTGCCCTTGCTATAAAACTTCGCCTTTGACTTAAAACCTTGCATTTGTTTCATGCACTTTCTCTAAAACCTCGCTTTTGCTCTAAACCTTTGCATTTGTTTGATGTTTTCACTGCTTCCTCACACTTGCTAAAGAACCTCACCTTTGCTTTAAACCCTTGCATTTCATTCATGCACTTGCTCTAAAATCTTTCCCTTGACTGAAAACCTCACCCTTGTTTCATGCACTTTCCCTAAAAGCTTGGCCTTGACTTAAACCCTCACATTTTCTTTTAACATTTGCTCTAAACTTGTGCACTTGACCTAAACTATTGCATTTGCTTTTAGCATTTGCTATGAACTTGTGCACTTGCTTTAAAACCTTGCATTTGATTTTCTATTTTCTGAGTATCTACTTTAAACCCTTTCATTTGCAAGTAGCATTTGCTCTGAACCTGTGCACTTGCTCACTTTTTCCTATTTGCAACCCTAAGTCTCATTTTTTCATCATTTTTTGTCATTTTACACGTTCAGAGGGAAACCCTAACATCATGAGTTAAAATGATTGCAGCTGGTCATTTTGTTAGATAGCCAAATCCAGATGGTGGTCTGTAGCCTGGTCTATAGAGTGTTTCCCTTTTTGTTGGGTAGTGTACTTGATCTTCATTATGTTTATTGCTTAGACATTATAGACATTTTTTTTGTATATATATTCATCGGACCAGTTGAGGCCTCGTATATATCATATGATTTTGTATTACCCTATCACACTTTTTTCACTAATGATGATGTACTTGTGGAATTCCCCTTTTGATGATGATATTTGTGAGATATACCTTCTTCGATTCAGCTTCATTTTATGCTTCATGGATGACGATTTATGATGTGTGTATGCATATGATATGGATGGACGGATCATACTTTGCTTCATATGATGTTTTATGGATGATCAATATACCACCGTGATATATGATGTTTATGTGGTGTTGATATATGATGGATAGACGATGTTGATAGATGATGGATGTATGCCCCATACATGATACATGATGTTTTTATTGCTTTGTCATTATCGTTATGCTATGTATTGATGACATTCTAGATGAATGATGGATGTTCTACTAATGCATTTGTGATGCAAGATGGATGTTAGTTAGAAGAAATATTTGATGATAGATATAAATGTGATATTGTTAGTAGTTGATGATGTTGCTTTTTCTTGCTTGGAGACTTCGCAATTTTGAACAATCCTATTTGATGTAGCAAACAAATGCGATGCACCGGGGTATGAATTAACAAGGTGACTTTGTATCTATTGTGTGGACTTTGACTCTATAAACAAAGAGTATTCTTGCTCATACCAAACATACATAAACTTTGTTTAAAATATATGGGTGGGTTGTGTTAAAATTTTTTAGACCATTTACACAGAGAGGTATGGAACACCTAACATGCAAGTGCTACACAAATTTTGGACCATTTACACAAAGGGGTATGAAATACCTAACATGCAACTGCTACAAAATTTCAGACCATTTACATAGAGAGGTATGAAATACCTAAGATGAAACTGCTACATGAATTGTTTCAACATAACTTTCATACACTCAATAAAGCAAGTATTTTCCATGATAGTATCACAAAAACATCTTACAAATAGAAAATTGAAATGATGCTCAATTTCCCCCATTCCTTATTCTCTAAATCCTTATCGACATCCTTAAGAGATCCTGGGAATGAGTCAAAAAAATAAATCATAAAAATAAGACTACAAAAAGATAGAAAACCAAAGTTACAGTATCACTTGCCATATCTGTTTGAGGTTTCAGGACTATTATCCATTGTTGATCATGTCTATCGTAGGAATGGATCCATTAAGGCATATCTCAAGATGTTGTTGGTGAATTTTCAAAAAGATAGGTAGTTGATACTTGGCTTTGTTTTAGTCTATTTTGTGATCAAATTTTTGCAATTGTTTGCTTGAAGGTTCTAGCTTTTTGTTGTTTGCTTTGTTTATTTGTTTGTTTTTTCAAAGGATGAGGATGACGATTTTTTTATTATGGGTGAAATGTTTATTGTAGATTGGATGACGAAGTAGGTCTCTTTGATTTTTCTAAGTTTTTTATGATGTTTTTGTTGTTTTCAGCAGACTAACCTAG
>VDFB02193867.1:611001102-611023997 GCA_007258455.2 Sequoia sempervirens
TGTTCATGCATCAGATCTGAAATTGAGTTAAGTTAAGTTTGAGTTAATATTGAAAATTTTAAATAATCTGTGACAATTGATTCACCCCCCCCTCTCAGTTGTCTATCCTTGTTTTCCAACACTCTTAGATCACAAGATATGGCCCCCAAAAATAAATTTCCCAATTAGGGCCTTAGGGGAAAAACTTGGTCCCCCTAGGGGATAGCCCTCAGTCCTCCATGTGATCATAGGGCAATATTGGTGTTTAAAAAAAAGCATCGCCACCCACTAACAGTAGTGGGGTGGCTCACTAGTGGTGGGCATAGCCACACCACTCACAATGCGGTGACAGACATGCACTCGCTAGGTTGTAAGCCCTAAGTGCTAGTCAATACGCTTGCATGGTGTAACTAGGAGACTTTGGCTTTTTTAAAAAAATTATTAAAAAAATGAATTTTTAGCACAATGACCATATCTCTACAAACTAATGATGCATAAATTTGGCCAATGTGGTATTGGATGATGCAGCAATGGTGACTGCAAAATATACCTTTATCTTGAGACTTTATAGTGATGTCATCAACAATGTATGACAAGTATGGATTGTACAAATCTGTATAGTACAGAATAATGGCAATAGAAAACAAAAAATATCTGAGGGATTGGTGACAAAAGAAAATTTGTAAGTCTAGAGAAATATGATGGTGGGGTTGTAAGATTCAGAGATAACAATGTTGGTGTGATCTGTGGCAGAGGATCTATTTGTCTTGGTGGTAAACATAACACTAATGATGTCCTTTATGTTGAAGGCTTAAAGCATAACCTGTTGAGTGTTGGACATATGGTGGACAAGGGTTATGATCTTCAATTCAAGGATGGAAGATGCACAATACTTGGAAGTTCTGGAAATATGATTGCTTCAGGCACAAAGACAAAAGGTAATATTTTTCACCTAAGTGTTGGTAATGTAAGTTGTTTAATTGCTCAAGTGGATGAAAGTTGGTTATGGCATAGGAGGTTGTGTCATGTGAATTTTGATAACATTGTCAAGGTAAGTTTCATTCAAACAGTAAGAGATCTACCTAAGCTAGTGAAAACTGCTAACACAATATGCAAGGAATGTCAGATGGGTAAACAAACTAGAGTCTCTTTTTGGAGTAAAAAGCATCATTCTAATGGAGTAATGGAGCTGGTGCATACTAATCTATGTGGTCCCTCCAGAATTATAATTCTACAGGGAGAAAGGTATTTTATGTTGAGCTTATTAATGATTACTCTAGGATGATATGGGTTGCTTTCTTAAGAGAAAAATGTGAAGCATTAGAGAAGTTCAAAATTTTCAAAGCTATGGCAAAGAATGAGAAAGGTCTAAAGATTAAATGCCTAAGGTCAGATAGAGGTGGTGAGTTCACCTCCAGGGAGTTCAATTCTTTTTTGTAAAGAGCATGGAATCAAAAGACAGTTATCTGCTCCCTGAACCCCTCAACAGAATAGAGTTGTAGAGAGAAAGAACAGAACAATTCTGGATGCTGCTAGAACAATGATGATTGAAGGAAATGTGCCTCACATCTATTGGAGAGAAGATGTAAACACTACTGTGTACACTTTAAATCGGGTAAATGTTAATGGTATTTCTGATAGGACTCCTTTTGAGCTATGGTTTGGCTATAAGACTACTGTTAAATATTTCAAGATCTTTGGAAGCAAGTGCTACATTAAGAAAGATGAGGACATAGGAAAGTTTGATGCAAGGAGCGATGAAGGAATCTTTCTAGGTTACTCTACCAAGAGTAAGGCTTATCGATGTTATAACAAAAGATTAAGAAAAACAGTTGAAAGTGCAAATGTCACTGTTGATGAGGACTTTGATAGATCATCTAGTTACTGTGAATATGATTCAGATGACCAACAAGATAGTTCATACAAAGGGAAGAATGGTTAGACATAGAATCAAGTTCAAATTGTTCCAGTAAATCAAGAAAGTCAAGAAGAAGAGACAAATGGAAGTGCAGAAGAAAGAAAAGAAGAACCAAAAGTGCGAGTGAATCCTAAAACTCTGAGGTATGTGAGATTGAATCATTCATAAAATCAAATTATAGGAGACAAAAACAAAGGTGTGCAAACTAGAAGAAGGATTGCAAAAGAGTATTGCCTGATTTCCAAAACTGAGCCTAAAAATGTCAATGAAGCTTGCAATGATGAATACTGGATGGAAGTTATGAAGGAAGAACTGATGTAGATTGAAAAGAATAATACATGGATTCTTGTTCCTGGACCTAAAGACAAAAATGTGATTGGTACTAAATGGGTCTTTCGGAATAAGATGAATGAACAAGGTGAAGTGATCCGGAATAAAGCAAGACTGGTGTGTAAAGGGTATTCACAAATGAAAGGTATTGATTTTGAAGAAACCTCTGCCCCTGTTGCCAGAATTGAAGTTGTAAGATTACTTCTTTCTTATGCTACATATAAGAACTATAAAGTCTATCAAATGGATGTGAAGTCAACTTTTCTGAATGGTGAGTTAGAAGAAGTATATGTTGAATAGCCGGATGGATTTCAACTGACTGACAAGGAAGACATGGTTTGTCGATTGAAGAAAGTGTTGTATGGACTCAAGCAAGCCCCCATAGCCTAGTATGTTAGACTGGATAAATACTTACTAAATCTTGGATTTAATAAAGGTACTACTAACAACAATTTATATTTTAAGTTGGACCATGATAAAGAATTGATTATTGAAGTCCTTGTTGATGACATCATCTTTGGAGGAGATGATGATCTATGTATGAATTTTGCTGATGAAATGAAAAGTAAATTTGAAATGAGTATTATTGGAGAGATGAAGTTCTTTTTGGGATTGCAAGTCACTCAGTTAGACAATGGGATTTTCATATCTCAGTCCAAATATGTGAGAGAGTTGTTGAAGAAGTTTGGAATGGAAGACTCAAAACTTGTTGGTACACCCATGGTAACCGGATGCAAGTTAACACAAAATGATGATTCTCCTAAGGAAAATCAAACAAAGAAATAGGTCAATGATTGGCAGATTGCTCTACTTAACTCAAACCAGACCAGACATCATGAATGTTGTATGTATGGTTGCTAGATTTTAGGCTGATCCAAAAGAATCTCATGTGACAGCTGTAAACAAGATCTTCAAATATTTGAAAGGAACAGTTGATTTTGGGCTTTGGTATCCTAAATATGATGATCTTACTTTGAGTGCATATACTGATGTGGATTGGGCAAGAGATGTAAATGACAGAAAAAGTACTAGTGGTGGTGCCTTTTTCCTAGGGAGGAAGTTGGTGTCTTGGTTGAGTAAAAAGTAGAATTCCATTTCCCTCTCTACTGTTGAGGCAGAATATATTTTTGTTACAAATAATTGTACTCAAGTGATATGGATGAAACATATGCTAAAAGATATCAGAGTAGTATATGATGAACCCATTGCCATACAAGTGCAATTAACATATCAAAGAATCTGGTGCTACACTTTAAGACCAAGCATATATCAATCAAGTTTCATTTCCTAAGGGAAAAAGTGAATGAGAAAGAAGTCAAATTGGAGCATGTGCCTACCAAAGAACAAGTCGCATACATTTTCACCAAGTTGTTGCCAAAGGATACTTTTGAGTATCTCAGAGGAATGCTAGGGGTGATTACCCCTCCTGATATGAACTAGAGATGCATTTACTTGCATCAATCTATATGCTTCAAAGCTACATTCTGATCCGGATTGATGTTTTTGTGGCTGCTACTCAAAGGGAGTAGTCAGATGTGCAGATATGTGGTTCAAAGCTTGTATGTGGGAAGATAATGTTTATCTTTTCCATTGATGTCCAAGGGGGAGAAGCTTCATGTGAAAAACTATTGCTTATCTTGGGAGAAGAGTCTTGTGGGGAGAAGATCATGTAGAAGAAGTTGAGGAAGAAGAGTCAGAATCTAAGGGGGAGTAAGTGTTGATTGAGAGTTGCATTGATGGTTTTTTTCGCATCATGTTTTTCCATCAATGCCAAAAGGGGAGATTATTGGATGTTGTGATTGTGTTGTTCATATGTGGTTGTCATTGATGTCAACACTATTAGAATTTGATGTATTGAAGGATGTATATGTCGAGGATATTGAGAAATTTGTTAAAGGAAAGAGTTGTAGGTTGCCAGTGGATCAGTGAAGGTCATGAAGGTATCTTGATCCATACATCGATGATCAATTGTTGTGGACTAAAGGGTTTATTGTTGAGAGTATCTAGTTTATCCACTGGAAGTTTCAGAGGTCCGTGTGAAGTTTTGATCGTGTTGCGAACAGATGTGTTCTAACAATATTTATGTGGTTTCAGTTTGTGTTGCTAATTGAAGTTTATGTGATTCTAGTAATTTCAATTATTGCGGATGTCTCTATGTTGGTTCTTGTTGTGTGTGGATGCTTCTAGATCATTCAATATCTTTGTTGCATGTTTTTGTTGATCGGTGTGTTCATGGTTGAAGATTTTTCTCATATGTGTCTGAGTTTTCATGTTCTTGGCCGACATGGTGGTTGTAACGTGTTGTGGATCCTTGGAGATTAAAATTTGAATGTTTGGTGCACTCGAGGATATTGTTTTGGGCCACAACATAATATTTGCCGATGGTGTTTGATTCGTATTGGAAATTTATTTGTAAACTTCGGCCGACATTGCATATATGTTTTATATTTTCATATTTCTTTTGGCCGACAAAGTTGATGAAATTCATGTTACAAATATATAAGAGCAATTGTTTGTTCGAATTGAATGATTCTCGGTGTGCTCCTATGTGTGTATGTGAGAATATCATTTGATTGTAGAGCAAAGTGTGAAGAAGTTTGAGCAAAGTGTGAAGGAGTGTTTATGTGCTTAATCGGAACTGTAATCAAGCTTTTGGATAAGCTACTTTCTCAGTTCATACCATGTGGATCTAATCCGTATTTTTCTTCTTTGGCAATGAGCCCTCTTGTAATTGAGCAGTGATCTCTAGGCATTGTGCCTGAATGCATGTGCATTCCCATTATTCTTCATTATACTTTTAATAGGGTATAATATTGTGGACTAACATCCACCGTGGTTTTTCCCCTAACAGGGTTTCCACATAAAAAATCTTGGTGTTCTTTGTGTTTATGAGGTGTTGATTGTCTATGGTTTATTGTTCATGCATTAGATATGAAATTGAGTTAAGTTAAGTTTGAGTTAAGATTGAAAAGTTTAAATAATTTGTGACAGCTGATTCACCCCCCCCTCAGTTGTCTGTCTTTGTTTTTCAACACTCTTAGATCACAAGATTTGGCCCCCAAAAATAAATTTCCCAATTAGGGCCTTAGGGGAAAAACTTGGTCCCCCTAGGGGCTAGCCCTCAGCCCTCCATGTGATCGTAGGGCACTATTGGTGTTTAAAAAAAAGCATCGCCGCCCACTGACAATAGTGGGGTGGCTCGCTAGTGGTGCACATAGCCACATCACTCACAATGTGGTGGCAGACATGCGCTCGCTAGGTTGTAAGCCCTAAGTGCTAGTCAATATGCTTGCATGGTGTAACTAGGAGGCTTTGGATTTTAAAAAAAAAATCATTAAAAAAATGAATTTTTAGCACAATGACCATATCTCTACAAACTAGTGATGCATAAATTGGGCCAATGTGGTATTGGATGATGCAGCGATGGTGACTACAAAATATACCTTTATCTTGAGACTTTATAGTGATGTCATCAACAATGTATGACCAGTATGGATTGTACAAATCTGTATAGTACAGAATAATGGCGACAGACAACAAAAAATATCTGAGGGATTAGGGCAAAAGTCTTTGATTTTGATTATTTAACAGTCGATCTTAGGGTTTGTTTTAGCCAAAAATTCTCTAGAATCTTAACTACCTCTTGAATCTGGCAACCACTTCCCAACTTCAAACCCTTGTATATTTAGCCTCACATGTCCAATCTAGACAAAATGAAAAGAAAATTTGACTTTCTTCAACTCCATGAATTCAGTGGTGAAGATTTGCACCAAAAAGCTTTAAAATTAATTTCCAATAAAAACTCACAAAGGGGAAACCCCAAATCTAGTGTTTCTTTCAAGTTTTTAATTCTCCAAATCATCATATGATGCAAGAGAAGAGCATACTCAAATTTACTAGATTCACCAAGATCTTCAATATAGCAATAGCTCATGCACACAAAATACCCTCAGATCTAAGAAGGATTTTGCAAATCTAAAGCTCTGATACCATGTAGGAGTTGAAAATTATCTCTCTCTAAGATCACCTGCAAAACAAAATGAAAACCTTCCACAAGAGAGTATGAAAAGATAACAATTGGTTTGATATTATATGATCTTATAATACGAAGTGCACAAGAGCCTTGCTTATATAGACAAGGTGAAAGATAGGATTAGACAAGATTATGACATGTGTCTTAATCCTATAACATGAGACAACAAACTCAACTTTTTATTAAATGAACTAGGATTCAAGAATTATATGTCAAAAAGATAAGATAAGATCTAGGTGACAACTATGACTTTTAGAAAGATTCCTAGGACCTAAGTGAACTTAACATGTAAATAGGACATTTATTTGAACTAGATAGGTAAAATACCTATTTACAGCAACACCATATATGTCAATTTATTTTTCAAAAAGAAAGTAAGTCATTTTTCCCTTCCATAGGACTTCAAGTCGAAGGAGATTCTAGGGTTTCAACTCTCGCAAATCCAATTTCCATTAGAGTAGTAGATTTTTATAAATCTCAAGGAGGTTAATTTTATAAATTATTATTGCAATTGAATGTCTCCATGATTTCGTTTGTAGGATTTTTGGGAAGTTATAGCTTAGGGTTTCCTCTTGCTAGCTCACTAGTATCAGTGTAATGAATATTTAATGAATGGGATGATATTATAACAAGTTTTTGCAATGTTCATTTCTTCATTGCATATGAATTTATATAGTCTAGGATGGATAGCTAAGAATTTTATTTTTTTTAATGTTATTTATGGTGTATGTATATGAATAGCTCATGTTCCTTTATGATTTTGATTTTTTGTCCCTTATGGTATGTTTGGAATCTATAACCCAATGAATAAGCACTAGTCTTGGAAGTAATCACTCACCAATAGAGTAGGAATAGGAAGTTGATTGTATGCACTTCATGATTGAGTATTACAACAAAGGGAAAAATATTCAACAATTTATAGTAATTATCATGCTAGAGAGTCATTTTGTGTATACCCTTTTCTTATTGTTGTGTACCGATGTGCTTACTAGCTAAATAGAAGTTAGAACTTATTAGGTTAGTCCTTGGCCTAGTGATAACTTTTGGGGTAAGCATACACCAAGTACTACTACATAGCTTATCCATTTGTCTATCGTCAATTGTGTAAGTTTGTTGTTGAATACTTGGATGGGTAAAAGCACAAAGTTGTGTCACACTTTCAGCCAACTTATTAGCACAACTTAATTTAAGTATTTCTAACTAAAAATCAATTTTGGTCAAACATGTGATCTAGTAAAATTCATTCTAACTAAGTTAGATACTTCCACAACTTTCTCAACTAAAATTATTGGCTAAAAATATATGGAGCACCACTTTGAGTCCAATTTACCAAAAAAATAAAATTATTTGAAAACCTTAAAGTTTTAATAACTCCTACTAATGTAAATAACATCTTTTTAAAAATATACAAATACCCTTTTGTAGATCCATAAGTGTAGTTTTCAAAAATATATTTATTTTAATAGTTTAATTACTATTACTATTTTATTTTTTATTTTTACTAAAAGTAGGTTATCAACACAAAATATTAGGTTGATTACCATGCCAAGGAAAAATATTAAAACTTATTAAAAAAATTTGAAAAAAATATGATGCACTAGATAAAAGAATCTATTTCAAGATGGTGTAATATTTTTTCCATTTTAGATAAATATTTAATATGAAAATTGATGTCCAATGGAAACAACTATTTTTTGATTCACACACATTTTAATATTTATTTAAAATTATATATTTACCAAAATTAGAAAAAAAATATATCCATGCACTAAAGTTTCAATTTATAAATACACACAAAAAAATTGAAGGAAAAAAAATAAAATTTACTATAAAAAGTTTGACATCTCATGCAACTTCATTTTTCAACATTTTATCAACAACTAAATTATAGTGTTAATTTATTAAAAACTAATTTAAATTTTATTTATTTATTTTTTAAATACAAACATAAAATATACTAAAAAATACATATTTTACTAGTTTACATCATTTCAAAATTCAAAACATATATGCCACTTTTTAGTGATTCAAGTTTAAAAGTTGGATCAGTATTGGTCGTTTCCTTTATAAAGTGTGACATAACTTTGTGCTTTTACCTGGATGGTATTTTATTTTTTAGTAAAATGAAAAGGAAGATCTAAAACATATCAAATTAGTATTAAAAAATTTAAGAAGATAAACATGTTGATGAATGTAAAGAAATGTAGTTTTATGAACAAAGAATTGGTTTATCTAAGTTATGTTATGTTTTTCAATGGATTAAAGATGGATCCTAAGAAAATCAAATCTATTATTAAATTGAAACTATTAAATATTTCTATAGTTAAATATTTTCATGGATTAGCTAGTTTCTACCAAAATTTTATCAAAAAAATTGGTGGGAATTATCAAAAAAAATAGTGGGATATGTGCACCTATTACTAATGTAATTAGGATTGATAAAACAAGGATTGGAATGGACTATTGCAATATACAAAAGTGTTGAGTCATTACAAAAAGTAATTGAACAAACTATGTTAGCATAATCTGATTTTGGTAAGTTATTTCAAGTCAATTGTGATGCAAATGGGAATGTAATTGGAGCTATGTTAATTCAAGAAGAGGAAACCTATTTCAATAGAAAAATGAATGATACCGAAAGGAAATATTCAATTTTTGATCAAGAGTTTTAAGTCATTTGTGCAAACATTGACAAAAAAGAGAGATCATTTATTGTCTAAGTATTTTTTTTTTGGTATGTAGACCATCAAACATCACAATACTTAAATAGCCAAAGCAAGTTAAGAATTAGACATATTAAATAGGTTGAATTTTACAAAGTTATTCATGTGTGTTAAGACATAGAAGTGAAAAGTCTAATAAAATAGCAGATGCATTAAACAAGAAACATAATTTTTTGATGAAATTAGCTTTTGATTTGTTGGTTTTAATGAGCAAAGAATTTGTATGATGAGACTAACATTGATTTTACTTAAGCATGAAAGTCATGCAAGTTACCAATAGATGGAGATAAGACCAAATGGTTAGATTATGTAATCCAAGTATATTGCTATTTAAAGGTAATCAATTATGTATTTCTAAGATTTCAAAGAGAGATTTTGGTCAAAGAAAAACATATTTTGGTATTGATAAGATATGTATATTATTATATAAATATTATTTTTTGCTATAAACATATAAAGACGTTAAAAAATATACAAAATTGTAAAACTTATCAATTAACAAAAGAAGGGATTCAAAATATTAGGTTTTTTAAATCATTATCAATTCCAAAAAAAGATGTGGGAGGATATTAGTATAAATGTTGTATTGGAATTATCAAGAACTCAAAGAGGATGTGATTCTATCTTTGTAGTTTTTTATAGATTTTCAAATATGATGTGTTTCATTGCTTGCAAGAAAATTAATGATGTCATACACAGAGCTAGTTTATTTTTCTCGAAGAAATCATAAGATTACATGAGATACCTAAAAGTATTGCTACAAACAAATATGTACAAATTGTTGGAAACTTTTGGAGAACTTTATACAAAAAACAAATACAAACCTAAAATTTCATCCATAGACAAATGAACAAACAAAAATTATGAACAAGAAGAGATTAAAAAAACTGCTAAGATGTTTATCAAGTGAGAAATTAAGTTGGGATTTAATTTTACCAAAAGTTAAATTTACTTATAATAACTCAGTGAATAAAAGCATAAAAAAAACACCTTTTTGTATGTGGATAGAATCCAAGAAATGTTCCAAAACTAAGATTTTATCACATATTACAGAAAAGCATTGTAGTTGAAGAATATGTAGAATATATAAAAAAAATACTTCAAGGAGTTAAATGAAAGTCAAAGAAAGCTAATCATATATATAAGGTGAATTATAATCAAAGACGAAGGCATAAGAAATATGAAATTGGAGAGAAATAACGATTTATTTGAGGAAGGAAATTTTTCCACATATACATACAATAAACTAAAGATAAAAAATTTGGACCTTGTAGAACTCTTAGGAAATTTGATTATAAAAAATGTATAGAAAGTAAAATTATCTAAAGGCCTTGGTATCACACTAGTATTAAGCATTGCTTATTTTTATGAATATCATGAAAGAAATTTGCAAGACCTTAAACCAATAATAGAAGTATCGGTTCCTGCATAAAGGATAGAAGAGATTAAAAAGATACTTGACTATAGAATTGGGAGAAACATAAGGAAAACATGATATAAATAATACTTGGTGAAGCAAACAGACAAACCATTTGAAGATTATATTTAGACATCCAAAGAAAAGGTTGATTGATTATGTTTTCCTTTAGCTCGTAGTTTTGAACAAAAAATAGAGAGCTCACTTTTCAATTATCTAGAGTGTTTGATGCAAGAGCATTTGATATGTAAGAACAATCATACATCAACTAAAAATATTTCTTGTAATGATTATTTTATTTAACATGTGTTTTGTTAATTCTTAGGAATAGTAGAGTCGTATAAGTCAAGTTTGAGGGATGATATATCACTAACTCACATTTTCAAGCTTGAGGATCTTATAATTGTAATTTCAAGCACAATCAAAACACTAGAAGCACCACAAGTCACTACAATTCATTATGGGTGATCCTACAATACTGGTTTACAATTTTTGGCCAAACTGGACATTGAACTAATTTTTTTTAACTAAATCTTCATTTTTGGGCACCTATAGCGGCTAAACCATGAGGAATTTGAAGATGATGCAAACTAGTGATTGTGACATTTTGTCTATAGATTCTAAATATATTTTTTTCAAAATTTTTGGAATCAGATTGCACTTCATTTTCCATCTCCTTCGAAAACTAGTTTTTAATAGTAAATACCATTTTTAAAGAGTGGCGTGTACTTGCTAACACATAACTTTTTTTCTATGAAGGATAAAATTCTAATTTTTTTGAATTTAGATTTGTAACTACGATATCTAGTGTATGGAATTGGTTTCATAGCATTTCGTTGAATATTTTTTTCTTAATTAATTTTTGAAGTCAAGCCAGTTACAATTTAGATATGATTTACTTGCTAACACATAACTTTTTTTGTATGTATCTAAATTATTATTTTTTTGTTGCATCAGGGACATCAATATCTAGTGCATTGATATTTAAAAAAATAAATTGATAAGTTGTTATTTTTCCACTTGTGCAGAACAAAGAGCTTGATTTTTGGTGAAAAACCTATGTTTAATCAAACTAGAAAAATACATAATAAAACCAAAACATATTAAAATTATATTCGATGGATAGATTTTTTTGAGGAATACCATCATCTAGTTGGGTCTGTAAAGTTTCCTCCATTTTCATCCTCAACCCAAGCTTTGGAAGGAAAAAATTTGGTAGAAGAGGGGGAGAAGGGCAAAAAAAGGGGGGTTCTAGCAAACCCCCCTTTAAATACAAATAAAAAATAAAACCTATTAAAGGGTGGTTTGCTAAAGGGGTTCTGCCCCTTCTAAAAACCCTTTAGGGGGTTCTAGCGAACCCCCCCCCTTCTAGTGAACCCACAAAAGTGTTTTCCATTCGAAAAATGCATTTTTCCTTCCTCAATGGAATTGTAAACCAATTTTGTGGGTTTACCCTTATCGTTGGTTGTAATTAGATTGTATTATTATATAAAAACTTTCAATTGATTTCTATGTATTATTGTCATTGCACATATGTTCTCCCAAGGAAGTTAATTGAGACTAGCACCAATTATTTACTATATAGTGATAACTTATTAATCAAAATACAATATGTATTTGAACTTTTTGTCAATTCTTAATATTACCTACTTAACCATAGGTGCTAACAAGGGTTATATATTTGGATAAAAGTACAAACCTATGTCACAATTTTATAAAGGAAATGGCCAACACATACAAAATTTCAATTTCAACTGTATAAAAGTGGCTTTTATATTTTGAATTTTAAAATGATATAAACTAATTAAATGTAAAATTTTTGATGAATTTTATGCTTGTAATTTTTTAAAAACATTGAAATTTGGTTTGATATATTTTTTATAAATTTAAGAGCAAAATTTGAATTGCTACAAATTTCAAAAAAGTGAGGTCGATGGGACGTCACCAAAAAAAAAAGCAAACAATTTTTTCTTTGATTTTTTTCTCAAATAGCTAACTTCAACATCTAATGCATGAAAATTAATAAGGTTTTAGAGTCAGATTTCACCAAAACAACATAGTTTTTATGGGACGTCATTTTTTGTAATTTTTTTATCATTTTTAAAAAACAAATTATACCCTTCTGGAAATGATTCTCTCCTCTAGTGCACCATTTTTATTTTTTAAAATTCAAATATGTTTTAATTTTATTTTTTCTAATTACCCTCATGTTTGATTATAAAACTTACAATAATTTAAAAATAATAATAATAAAACTAATCAAAATATCATAAAAAGTATATTTTTGGATTCTAAACTCCAACCTCTACAAAATATTTTTAGATTTTCACGAAAGTACACAGTTGGAGAAATTTAAAGTTGAAGTTGAAGTTTTTTTGAATTTTCCACAAAAGAGGGATTAAGTTGCCACTAGGAAGTCACATGGAGAGTTTCAGTCAAAAGGTTTTCAACCGTTCAAAACACTATCGATCGAATGGTTTCACCTAAAACCTAACATATAAATTCAATCACAATTTGAACAAATTTTCAAAGGAAAAAAATCATTTTATAGTTTCAAATGAAAGTGTTTCAGACGAAAGTGTTTCGTCAAAAACTATATGTGCCATGTATATGCTATATGATTTTGAAAGAAATTGTTTTGCTTAAAATGGTTTCACTAGAAATTATTGTGTTGACCAAAATTGTGATACAAGTTTGTTATTTTACCCATGGAACCACATTGAATTTGGAGACTCCTAATCCATTGAGGATAGTAATACATGTTACTAGTGAACCTACATGTTATGGAAGGATGGTGTGTCAAATATCAAAGTGAACTATTGGAAAAATCATTTAATTTTGGGACAAATGATCTTTATCACATTACTCTATGAGTATGGATCATGATATCAATTGCCACACTACATTCTACATCTCCAATATATAGAAAAATTCAATATAATTTAAGGACAAATAGAAGACAAAAATCGAAGAAAAAAGCTAGTAGGAAAATTAGAGAAAGAAGCTAACAAAGAGCTTAAGAAGAAATACATACATTGAGTGAAATCATATGATCTAGTTGTAATTCACAACAAATGTCTAGAACATGTAATGTGTCTCTTTTATGAATAAAATCCAATGTTCTTCTCAAATGATTTGTTATTTATAGTGGAATTAAATAAGGTTTAGATTAAAAATCATATTGGTTGAAATGCTAAATAATTCTTAATTGTACTTTTTTATCTTGACTAGACTATCTACTTATTTGTGTCTAGATAGATATAACAAAAATATTCATATGTTTAATAATAATTCAAAATAACCATTGAAATAAAAGTTATAATTTATTTTCATTTATTTTGTCAAAAATTTGGCTCAATTTATATGATTTAGTGCATCATCAATATTGAAAAATAAAATAGTTTTTCAATTAAAAAATAAAAAATAAAATAATTTCTATGTCTTTTATTTATTTGTGTCCATACCTATATATAATATGTAATAGTTTTAATAGATATTAAAAATTGATATTCATATAAATATTGTAAAGAAAAATATATTTCTTATGTTTATTTATGTTTTTGAAAAGATAAGCAGGGAAGGTCCTTGATCTGGTAGAACAATAGCAAATCAAAAAGAGCAGCAGAGGTGGGAAATAGCACCACCATCTAAACCAAAAAACAACATCAGATTAGCTCGTAGGCCCAAATTTAAAACCATAACCATAGTCCAGCCATTATCTATAAAAAAAAGAAGGTTTTACTAGCATACTTTAGACTACGGAGACCATTAATTAAGTCCACAGTATTCCAGGTGGTATTCCACCAAATCTTAAAGAAAATAACTGAACAGTCCCAGATATAAGTATAATTCAAAAAACCCATCAAAAAGCAGAAAAAACAAGCCAAGCCATTAACTGGCTTTCTTTAACAGGTCCCCATACTCTCCTAAGAGAGCCACATATTCACGCCAGTCAGGTCCCTCTATTTCATCCAACAGTTTCAGGGCGTCAGATTTCCCCTGCTTCTTCAATGTTTTGTTAAGCTTCGTTTCTCCCGAGGCCGCTCCCAACATCACACGTCTCATCAACCTGTTAATGACTCTCATCAAAGTAACCAATGCCTTTTCCATATCCTCGAACTGGACCTGTAAAAAGGTTAATCTACTTTTTAAAAATTCATTACTCAAAACTTTAGTTTTATTCTCCAATCCAAAAACCCGATATCCTGTTCATTCCCATCTTCAATCTTTTCCTCAAACGGCTCCGCTTGCTCCTCCTCTTCCTCATCTTTTTCCTCCTCCAATTCATCTTCCCCCATTTCGTAGGTTGTGTCCTCAAAATTAGAATCTTCAGATTCATCATCTTCCTGAGCCTTGAACTCCTCATAACCTGGGACTTCCTCCACATCCACAAACACTTTATGTTTCCCCTTTTTCTCGTTCAAGGCTACCTTTTTCAGCCAAGCAAACCTTCTTCCACCACTACCGCCACTCCCCTATCCCTGTAAAGTCTCCTTGACCTCCTCCTTTTGGTTCACATCCTCAAAAATATGAATAACATCACTAGGATTGATATCACGTCTGGGTTTCTTGGCTTTTGGGGGTTCTAATAGCAAGGGAGAGTGTTTCCTCTTTTCAGGGGTAGCTCTAGTAAGTAGTAAGTCAACATTCTTCAAATCCTCACTTTTCTGGGACTGAAGGGTAGAAGGATTAGACACATTTTCCACCAGAGAGTTTCTTTTGGCAGGGATAAGCAAACGTCTCGCAACAACAGCAGGAGGGTTGTGGGGAAGTTGTTCAACAACCAGGGGTTCACCAACATCAGGATTGTCCACCCTCCATGATTCAACAATGTCCTCATTCGACTGGTTAGGGTGCTCAATTCTGGAATTTAGAGGATTACCATGGGGATTTTGGGCAAGGGAAACTTTATACAGAGTGAGCATAAGACCCTGATGGAGGGGTGGGTTAGCTCCTTTTTCATTATTTAGCTACATTGAGGATAGAAGATAAAAAGGAAAGCTTATGCATTCCCCATATCTAATGCAATTTAAAAGTGGAAAGTGGTAAGCATGAACAAACATATAGCGACCTTCAAAAGTAAAATAGAGCATAACAAACAGAATCACAAGGGAAAAAGGAGGAGGAAGTTCGAGTCTAGCATACCCATTCTGAAACCACTTGAGATTTTCTCCATCATGCAGAAAATTATCAACAAATCTTTGGTAATCAGCTCCACTTTTTTTGGCAACCTTCAGTCCAGAATTCTCCAACCTCGTGGCCTCAGCTATGAAATGAGAAGTAACCTCAAATTTCATAGCACCTATAGATACCCAACCTTTCCTCCAAGAATTAGTGAATTTCGTCGTTAAACTTTCATTATAGCCTTTGAGGGATTGGAAGAAATTTGTCATTCCCGCGTTCTCGAACATACTCCAGAGGTCGCCATTTTGTTTCAAAGCTTGGCAGTTAGGTGGCTTATTTCTTTTTCTCAGACCTCCCATCTTGCTCCTCTGCAAGTTCTTATGTTGTGACTAGCTTGTCTTCATACTCTCCCCCACAATTTGCTTTCTTCCCTGACTGTAGCCAGCTCTCAAAACCCAAAAAAAAAAATCAAACCCATGATAGAATGGAAATCCGAGAAGTTTCTTGTTAGGGAAGCCAACCTCACATTTCCCGTAACCCAAAATTCATTATGAATTTTACAAGCATTAACATCCATAATTAACTTATTTCCTTCTCCCTCTATAGAAATAGGTGAATAACTGACAGAGGGATTTTTGGCACATATTGAAATGACAGCCTTTATCAAATCCAAAATTTGCATGTGATTTTTAAACATACTCTTTAAAGGGAAATTAATGAGATTATCTCCCTCGAGGATCCTCCTATACCTGCACGTACACCTTAAGCCATCATTACTGAGAAAGCTTGACAACACCACTTGGTACCCTTTTGTCCCACCAACAACTAAATTTTCAGTTACACATTTGATATTCATTTTCAAACTTTTCATTAAGGATGACATCTCTAAGAGGCAATGACATATTTCCATTGGTCCACCGTGTCCAACCCCTACACCCCAACACCACATTGGTCGCACAATCAGCAGCTTTATTCCCTTCCCTATACACATGTTGAACCCGACAGATAGTAAAATATTTTTTAATTACTTTACGAGCGGGTGCATGAAGTTGGTCGTACTTTTGTGTCCAAATGGAAAAAACTTTTTGAAAATAAATAACGCGCTCGCGTTATGTTGTTTTAAAAGAAAGAAAAAAGTGAAAAGTGTCATTTTTTGTTTACTGTTTCTCAGCTCTACCCGCGGCCAAAAACCCTCACTTTCACGCTCGCGTTCTAGGAGGAAGGATTTCTACAAATTTCATCAACAACAATCGGATTTTCTTTGCAAATATGGCTTCACGATGACAAAGAGGTGTGGGAGGTAAGTATTGTTTGCTATTTCTTTTGAGTTTCTTAGTTTGAAATTGATTTTGTTTGTTTTAGGTTAGATTTGATTTTTTTTTTAAATTTGTAGGAAATCTTGCAAATCCTCAACAAGAAGAGGAGGAAAATCCTCAACAACAAAATTCTCAATAAAATCAACCTCCCCCACCAATCACTCAATACCCTCCTGGCACTCAAGAAAATTTGAGTGAAATTGAGAACAATAGAAAACAACTTGAGGATCTTATCAGTAGGTTGAGTGATCCAAATGCTTCAACCACAGAAAGAATGCTTCTAGAAAATTCATTGAAAGAGATGTTAAAAAATGTAGATGCAATTACGCAACAAATATTTGGATGGCAAGATAGGAGGCAGGCAGCCAGGGCATATTATGCAGACAAATTATCATATAAACAATTAAAAGATTTAAAATTTACTAAAGGTGATTTGTGTTCTCTATTCACTGACCCTAAAACAAATCAAAATCTTACCCTCAATGCAAAGAGGTTTCCTATTCATTGGTGCCACCTCCAAGAGATTAGGAACCATTTTTATGATAGATGGAATTTGGTCTTTGATTACCCACCATGCAATAATTGTGAAGTCCCCCAATATTTTCTTAGGAAACTATATAGTGAGTTTGTATTGAACGTTGTTGCTCGATAAGCTTAGGCGAAAGGTTACTCATTGGACTCATCATTGGTTGTCTACTACTGCTAGAGTGACTCTTCTCAAATTTGTTATCCAGGCCCTTCCCATCTACAGGTGCTTTGTTCAAGCGGCTCCTATGTATTTCCTTAAGGAATTTGATGTTCTTTCTTGGCAATTTCTTTGGAGCGGTAATGTGTTGTCTTCAAAGTGGAGCCTTGTTAAGTGGGATTCTATGTGTAGACCAAAGTAGGAGGGTGGTCTTGGTTTACGCTCTGCTATTTTGAATGGGAAAGCTCTTGCTGCCAAGCTTTACTGGCGATGGTGTACCAGTCAACATCAGTTATGGACTCGTATTCTCAACCATAAATATCTTTGGGGTGTTGCTTCTTTTGAGGTTCCTTGATATCCTCTGGAAGGGAGTGGTTCTATGATTTGGCATACTTTGAAAGTGGGGGCGCATTTGATTAAATGTGCACTTTTTTGGATTTGTCATTCGCGGTCACAGGCTCTTTTTTGGTTAGATTCTTGGGATGGTCACCCTCCTATTCTCTCTTCTTTTCCTCACCTCTAGCCCCTTTGTGATGTTTTCTTGCGAGTGGTTGGGATACTGTGGAGCATTATAAGGTGGCACAACATGGTGGTTTGGTTGTAAGTTTTCATTGGAAGCATCCTTCTAAGTGGCCACCTGGAGGGTCTGAGGGGGATAGGCGTGAGCTTTCCCAACTTTTGGCTTCCCGTGCTTGTAATTCTTTGAGGGGACCTGATGTCTTGGCTTGGGATGGTTCAGATTTGTCTAGAAAGTACTATGTGGTAGCCGGTTATAAGCAGTTAGGTAGGCAGTTGTTTGGGGACATTGAGGTCCCTTGGTGGAAGCATGTTTGGCATAAGTTATCATGGCCCAAGTGCAACTTCTTTATGTGGTTAGTGGCTCAAAACCGGTGTCTTACTTGGGATAATTTATGTAAGCATGGGTTCCAAGGCCCCTCCATGTGTGTTTTGTGTCATGGTTGTGAAGAGAGTGTCTCCCATCTCTTCTTCCATTGTTCCTATGCTAGGGAGATTTGGCATTTCTGGTGGGGGGTGTGGAATTTGGCCTGTTGGCATGCTTCCTCTTTGGTGGAGTTTGGGGAACGATGGGGCAAGGCCCCTGTTTCTACCCCCTTTCTTCAGGTTGCTTGGGCTCTTGGGCTTTCCTTTATTATCTGGAACCTGTGGTTGGAAAGGAATAGGCAAATTTTTCAGGATTTGTTGTTGATGGCCCCTCACCTATGGTGGAAAATTTTACACTCTTTAGGGGAAACTATTGCGGCTAAGTGTGATATGACTATTCTGGTGGACCCTCGTGATGTTGGTTGTTGTAATCGTATTCATCTTCCTCCTCCACAACGGCAGCTCATGTGCAACAAATGTAGGCATCCTACCCCAAAGGTGAATAGAGAGGGAAGATGGACCCCTCCTCCTCTTGGGGTCCTAAAAATCAACTCGGATGGCTCTTCTTGTGGTAATCTGGGTCATGTTGGCATTGGGGGTGTGGGTCAGGATAGCTCTGGAGATGTTCAGTTTATATTTTTTGTGTATAAGGGTCTTCATATAAATAATCTTATGGAGGCTCAGGCCATTTTATTGACTGTGGAGCGGGGCAGTCAATTAGGTTGGCGAAGGATCATATGTGAGTCTGACTCCCAAGTTGTGGTGAACTTACTGAACAGGCGGTATTTGGATGATGTGAGCTGGCAACTAGCTTTGATTGTTGAACAAATTCTCACTCTTTGTGCTTCTTTGGAGTATATTACTTTCACTCATATTCCTCAAGAATGGAATGGTGTTGTTGATTGCTTGGCTAAATGGGCTTCTGATCATAGTCATGATTGGAATTTAGTGGATCGGGGTCAATCACCCCCAGATTTGTCTCATCATTTGGATCACTTGGTTGATCTTGATAAGACCATTTAAGGCCCTTTCTTTGTAACATCTCCTTATTTTAATAAAAAAATTACCCCCTTGATGTTAGTTTGTATTGAACCAAATCCCAAATTATTTTGATATGAGGGAGTTCCATGGGAGAGGTGGGGGGTCAGCTTAGGATAGGCCCGGTGCACAGCTGGATCCTATGCGGCAAGGGAGATGACCTATCGCTAGGCCACCTCATGAGCACATTGTGATGCCTACCGTTATGAAGAAGAGTGCCGACGTAGAGACATTGCAGGCGATCACAATTTTGACCTGGAGTGTCATCCATCACACTAGCCCTATTGTACAGCGCCATCCAGGGGAGTCTTTAGGTGGTGGCCTTCGAACCCATGTGTGTCAATCTTGTGGGGTGACTTGTTCATATGACCCTACTGGCACTCAGGAGGGTGCTACGCAGGATCCATATGCTACTACGTAGCCTGATCTGTATGCATCTACAGGGATGGAGAGGATGGTTGACATTTTGCATGATGCATATGGCATTAACACTCAGGTAAAATTCAGCATGTTCATTGAATTTAATTTATTAAATTTTGATTGTGAAATACAAGATTAACTAATTTAAATTTATTATTTTGATAAAATTGCAGGGTCACAGTGTTGAGATTGGATACACCAGTGCTCCCCCTACTTATTTTTGCAGTACACCTATCAGTGGGGTATGTAACTAGTAAAAAATTATAAATTTATTACATGTTAATAGCATTGTTTTACGAATGGTATTTTAATATGTGATTTTGGATGTTGAACAGGGTAATGTTGGAGGTTTCAAGGAAACACCTCCTAGTGCCAGTAGATTTGATCAAACGTTCACGGAGGTAATATAGAATAAAGAGAACTTAAAACTAATGAATTCTAAGTTTAATAGATTTGTGTAGTTTATATTCATATTGTTGGTTACGTTGCATTACACATCATTCAAACTCAAAGCATTACTTCAAATTCGATAACTAATAATCAGAAATATATAGTTTAATACTTGTACTCAAAATTTTGTTCATTAGATCTCATACATTATAAGTCATCACGTGGATCGCTATTGTAACTTTTTTGTGATTGAATAATTTTTTTATTTATTTTGAACATATGTTGGTCACATAAACACTGCCAAACGTTACGAGGGAAATGGATATTGGTGTTTCCTCCGCTATACAATCCTCGATGGCTCTGATAGGGGACGTATGAGGCAAATTACTAAATTTCAATTTACATTCGTTGTTATAGATGAACTAGTTCTAGTGAAAAATCAAACCAAATGTTATTGATTCGTAGTTTAATTCCTATTTGGATGGTTTATACAGGGCTTGAGCATGCCTCAACATCAGCGTGCAAATATTTCCATAGAGGAGAGTGATCGTGAGATGGTTGTAAGTGATTATTTTGTTAAATATATCAATTTTTATAATGTAATTTCCATATATTAATGTCTTTACTTCTTGTAACAGTTAAAACTTCACCAAGAGCTAAACACTAGGAGGAGCAGCAAGAGCACTCCTCGAGCACAGCAGAAACAGGTGACAGACTTATCGCCATCGGATCGCCAAGCAAAGGGAAAGAAAATTGTATTTGAACCAAAGCATGGAGAGATGAATTTTGAATGCAGAGCCCTTTGTTATATGCCTACATGGCAATTTTGTACATATTTTATATTGGATATATTTGACATTGTATGCCTATGTGGCATTCTCGTAAGCCTATATGGCTATTTTGTAACTATATTTTATACTTATATCAACATATATTGATGTATGTGTACATGGCTATTTGCTTTTAATACAAATCTTTTTTATCAATGGTGTCCATATTTGCATTATAAATTCATGGTTCAATAGATATGAGTTACATGTATTCAAGTGTATACTTTACAACTTACGCACATATACTTTTTGACTTACATGTGAACATCGAAAAGTGTAAAAAATTTTGTGTGGAAGTCATATGTAAGCCAATTTTGCAATTCTCAGTTCTTGCATACTCGATCTTATGGACTTATTCCTTCCTAGCACATATTGTGAATATTTCTCATTTGGTGTAGAAGACAGAGTCCTCATTTTTGAACCACTCATAGCAAAGAGATTCACAATAAGACTTTAGCATTGGAACACTACTCCATACTTCTCTTGTCTAGACCATAAAGGATTGAAAATTCTTAATTTGATGCAATGATAGTCCTGAGATGAGAATTTATATAACCATTCCTATTTTGAAACTTCACATCTAATACTGCATCAACAAGAACTTAAGAAGTGTTGCATAAGAGTGTTAGGTTTGATATAGGCCTTCTCTTCCCTAAGGGAGGAGAGCGTGCATCTTGAATTTTGAACAAAATTTTAAGAAGCAAACATTTTACCTAAAAGCTTCAAACCTAGATAACATATTTGACTAAGTCTATCTTGAAAATTATCAATGCGTTCAAACTCTAAAGGAGATTCTCCCTGAAAAGCAAACTTTACCCTTTTTCCCAAGGAAAGAAATTGCAACAAGTTGGATGATTTATCTTATTTCTTTCTCACAGTTCATGTTCAATCATTCATGGCTCAAGATAGTTCCATTCCAAGGCAAGGACACCCAAAAAATCACTGAGATTCTTCTACGATCTGCAAGAAAAAGGTTTTGGCTCTTTCACAATGTAAATAATTATGTAACATTGTTTTCTTGTTTGCCTTCCACATAGAAAAATGTTCACACTTTTCATATTGATCAATGATCAATAATGGTTGATTGTAAACACTTGACATTTTTATGTTTGAACTTTAATTCATAATTTTGTAGATCATGACATTCGAGTATCACTAATATTTTAATATTTGACTATGAAAGTGGTGGTGTATTTTTGCTATGTTATTTGACTATTAATATGGTGGTGTATTCTGAACTTAATTACTGCTACAAATATGTATATATTTCTTTTTTTTTATGTTTTTGTATTACCGAACCCAAAACGAACCCAACCCCAAAAAAGAATTCCCGAACCGGCGAACCGGGTTCTCGAACCCGAACCCAAACCCAAAACCGAACCGGTAACTTAGTAAAAAATAGATTTTTGTAGTTTATATTCATAGCGTGCTGGATTACATTGTAATTGCACATATTTCAAACTCAAAGCATTGCTTCACATTGCATAACTAATAACTAGATGTTGATAGATGAAAATTTCATTTTACAATATAGTTTCACAAAGTCATCTCCTACAGCTATGCAATTACTTCACATTGCATAACTAATAACTAGGAGCAGCTTCCAATTGCATTTGCTTGTCATGGCATTCTATGAGACCACATTTCTTTGAGGCATTTTTTCAAACAGTTCACTGCCTTGTCTATACTACCACATTTTGATACATGTCTACCAAAGCATTTTGTCAAATAGTTCAAGTGTTGCCTTGTTGCTATGGCTAAAAGCCTAAAAGAAGTTCTTTCGAACAAGCTATGCATGCTTGGAAAAAAT